>SKCR01007207.1:0-186308 GCA_019454045.1 Zanthoxylum bungeanum
CTATTAGACCTATAGGTAGGAAGCACCACTAAGACAACAATGTTTTTTGTTATAGACGGACCAACCACATATAACATGCTTTTGAGATGAGATTGGATCCACGGCAGCCGATGTATACCTTCTTCTCTCCATCAATGTTTGGTTTTTTGGAATCAGAAGGAAGAAGTCGAAGTGGTGCACATTGACAATAGATCTTTCACGACATAATTAATTTCGGTGACATATTTCATGTATAAAGGAAATTACGGGCCGACCAGAATATCAGATGAAATGGGTAATTCATCCGTAGTGGCCCAAAATGATGAGCCATATGCCGTGGAGTTATTAAACGATTTATTCGTACAAATGAGGCCAACTATAGTGGCATTTAAAAGGCCAACATATAGCCACGAAACCATCAATTCAAATGAAGTATGACGAATATATTAAAGAACAAGCCGCACTCGCGGCTACCAAAGCCAACTTAATGGCTTATGTTCGGAAATGGGAAGTCAAAATTGATGCCCAGGCTGCAATCTCGGCCTTAAAAGGAAAATTGATAATGCATCAGGTAGAAGGCAGAATAAGAGAAGTATATAAGGTGGATTGTTTGGACGAACGACCAAAGGAATTGGGCGAACAACTAGGGGAAAAAGAGAAAGATTTAGGATACACTCTGAATGAACATTAGAAGATAAACATTACGAGGGCACACGATGTTTTGGAAGAAGTGGACTTGGGAGGTGAGAGCGACAACCGCATTACCTATATCAGCAAGAAACTTGATGCCCAGGTACGCTAAGAATTAATTTCTCTCCTAAAAAGTTATAGAGATTGTTTTGCTTGGAACTATGAGGAAATGTCTGGTTTAGATAAAACTTTGGTAGAGCACAACTGCCCATTATACCAAACTACAAACCATATAAACAACCCCCATGAGGTTTGCACCCAATGTCCTACCTGACCTTAAAAAAGAAGTCGAACGTCTATTAAAGGCAAAATTCATCAGGACGATCTGATATGTAGAATGGTTATCGAATATTGTCCTAGTCATGAAGAAGAATGGAAAATTGAGAATCTGCATAGATTTGAGAAATTTAAACTTGGCAACGCCAAAAGATCAATACCCTATGCCTATGGTAGATTCTTTAGTAGAATCCACCGCGGGATACCAAATGTATTCCTTCATGGATGGGTATGCGGGGTATAACCAGATTTATATTTGATGAGTGGTAAATGTATCACTATTTCCCACTCATTTGACCTAATATTTTGTATAGTTTCTTGAGGTTTGTGAATATTTTGATGTGTTTTATTTTATTTTGTAGATAAATAAAGTTTCAGGACTCTCTGGAAGCAATTTGGAGCCAAAACAGTGAAAAACGGATAAAAGGGCAAAATTGTAATATTGCGCGTCGCGACGCGCAAGCCTTCTGCGTCGCGACCGCTAACGTGCGCCACCTGCTAAAATGCGACAGGACACGTGCCACATTCTGAGAGGTTTGCTAAAATACGACGTGCTAACATGCGCCATTTTCTAAAATGTGCCATGCTAACATGCACCGGACATGTGTCACCATCACATGCTGCCGACAATCATCATCGACGCTAAAATACGCCTGACACATGTCAACATCTCAGCGAATCACGCTAATGTGCGTCGGGACATGTGTCGTCATCACATGCTGCCGACACTAATAATTCAGCTGCCCACGAAAGCATGACACGTGTCATGATCTCGCGAAACCAATCTGCCACGTGTCGATGATCTACTCGCGTCGCGATGTGTAAAAGTTGTCGCGTCGCGACGCGTCAAGCTTACCGAGGCCTATAAATTCAGCTCGATTTCAAAATTCAAATCATGTCTTCCTTAGGTTTTGTAAGGACTTTAAGGATTGCATCTTGTGTATTTAAGTTTTTGTAATTTAAATTAAGCATTTTTACTTTTAGTACTTTGAATTATGCACTTTTACTTTATGTAATAAATTTTATTTTATTTTATTTTCTTTTATGTTCAGTAGTTAATTTACTGCTGGGGAAGGGTGATGAGCTTTTTTACTTTTATAATTTAGATTAATCTCCCTTAATTATAATATATAAACTATTTAAAACCTGACTTAACGAGGATACCGCCATATTGGTCGGTTGGTAATTAATTATAAATTGGTTTTAATCTGATTAAACATGGATACCGCCTGGTTGGTTGGTTGGTAATTAATTATTAATTTGACTTAATCAGGATACCGCCTATATGGCTGGTTGGTAATTATCACTCAGATTTATATATTATAATAAGGGAGATTTCTAAATTAGAAATTGTAAAGGTAGATTAATCTCACTTAATTTATAATCTGAAAATTGTAATTTAATAAAATGGATTAAAAGTTGATTCCGCCTTAATGGCTGATTTTAATTATGTAACATAATGTGACACCGCTTCTAGGACGGTCTTTAGGTGACAGATGATTATCGCCTATATGGCTGGTTTATGGATAAATAATAACACTGCCTTTATGGCTGGTTCAACTTAATTGGGTAATACTGGCAATTTCCATATTATAATAATTTGAGATTTCTAAAGGTGGATCCCCTAACCCCCATCATTTTATTTTTATTCTAGGGAAGTGATGAAACACAATATTAATAAGCTTAATAATTGATTTAATTATATTATGGGTAAATCTTTGGTTTGTTTATTGAGTCTTAAGCTTAATGTTTCTTCTTGTCTGATCACCAATTAGATTGATGTGGTAAACTTAAAATGAACTTGGAAAAGGGATTTTAGGTTTTAGCTTTAGATTCAATAGCTCACGATTGACCGACGTAATCACACGCGTATAACGCAAGCGCACGTATCGTTCAAGTAGTATAAAAGTATCGATCCCATGAGGACTTAAAACGTTTTGTTATTAATTTATGAAGTTAAATGTTTACAAGTATCTAATGGATTGATTGTTTGATTGGGTGGTTACTTAAAACTTAAAACAAGTAAATAAAATTGTTTGAAAAGTAGATTGATAAAAATTCAAATTTATAAAACTATCCAGGGTTGTGAATCCTTCCAATATCTTTTTAAAAGATGAAGTGATTATTTTACGTTTGTGTAATATATTGGTTTATTAACCTGAAACAAGAAATTATGTAAAAGCCTCTTCCTATGGTCAAATACAAATACCCAGTATAACCCAATTAATCATATTCCTATGTTAACCAAGTTACCTGAATTCATTAAGATTAAGTTCCAATTATGGCTACCCCCACCCAACAGGTATATTCCTATCATGTAAGGAAATCTATTAAATGGTTATCTATCCTCAAGGAAGATCGTGGGCTATTAAGTCTTAGGTCTTAAACCTAAAATCCTTTTTCCAAGTTCATTTTAAGTTTACCCGTTCAATTTTATTAATGGCCAGTTAATAAAAAGCATTAAGATTAAGGCTCAATAAATAAACTTTTATATTACCCAAACTGTAATTTAACCCCTTATAAACCGGTGATATTGGATTTCATCACAACCCCAGATAACTGACTTAGTTACGACACATATTTAGGAGTAGTAAAAACTTAAATAAAATAAAACACATAAAGTAAATTGCTGGAAATTAAATATTGAAAAGTAAATGACGGAAAGTAAATGTTGAAAAGTAAATACTGAAAATTAAATGCTGAAAAAATAAAATTAAAAACTGGAAAGTAAATGCTTAAAAGTAAATGCAGGAAGGTAAATAAAGTAAAAGTACAATAAAAGAAAATGCTGAGGTAAAAAGATCCACTTTTATTACTTCTATTTTAGATATCTCCCTTAATATAATATATTAACTTTGCATGATAATTACCAACCAGCCATATAGACGATATCCAGATTAAGTCAAATTAATAATTAATTACCAACCGACCAATCAGGCGGTTTCCAGTTTAGTCAGGTTAAAACCAATTTAAATAATTACCAACCGACCAATATGGCGGTATCCTCGTTAAGTAAGGTTTTAACTAGTTTATATATTATAATTAAGGGAGATTAATATAAATATTAGTAATAAAAGTTTTACCTTTTACCCGGGGAGTTACCTCCTCATTACTGAAAAGTAAATTGCTGAAAAGTAAAAAAAAAAAGAATTGTGCGTAAAAGTAAATTGCAGAAAGTAAAGACTGAAAAATAAAGAAAAGAAAGTGCAAAAGTGGAAATTAAATATTGAAAGCTGTAAATAAACAAGCAAGATACAATCTTCTTAGTATTCTTAAGGAATTCCTTAGAAGAAAGTATGAATTTACAAATGAAATGGCTTGATATTTATAGGCAAAATTTTTCCTCTATCAAATCATCCACCAAATCCATTATTAATTGCTCCACCAAATCTATTATTAATTGCTCCACTAATTTCTCCATCAAATCCATTATTAAATGTTATCATGTTTGGTGGGAGTTTGACTATTTTTATTTTTATTTATTTATTTATTTGTTTTGAAAATGACTTTAATAATTACGCATAACAAACTTCTGTATGTTTCATCAATTTTGGTCATGAAATCTTCAGAATTCAAAATTATTTTGTTCTTCAAAGTTGTAGATATTTGCGTCTTCTTTAATCTAGAACTTGAATCAGCTCAATCAGATATCAGAATAAAAGGTTATGCCCAAAATACGACAGTTGCACAAAACTGGAATTTCTGAAACTGCACTTCGTTAGAACGCCCTTTCAAGTTTCCAATCTCCAAAAATAATATGTCAAGTCTAATTTTTACCCTTATTTGACCCACATTTCGTCATAAATGATTTTATTGAGTTCTAATATTATTTTATCTGCAAAATAAACTAAAACACATCAAAACGTTCATCAAACTCAAGAAACTCAACAAAATATTAAGTAAAAGGGGCGGTAAATATTGATATATTTTCCG
Source organism: Zanthoxylum bungeanum (assembly GCA_019454045.1). Taxonomy (NCBI): domain Eukaryota; kingdom Viridiplantae; phylum Streptophyta; class Magnoliopsida; order Sapindales; family Rutaceae; genus Zanthoxylum; species Zanthoxylum bungeanum. The sequence goes on from SKCR01007207.1 coordinate 4,879, forward strand.
CTCATCAAACCCCCAAACTAACATTTTGCTAGTCCTCGAGGAAAACAACAAAATAAAATATAAGAAACAATTAAAATTAAACTAAGCCATTTTTGTAGGGATCACGGTTGCATTTAGCTTATGCAACAAGCCTTTAAACCTCTAGGTGTCTTTAGTGGAAAAGTTGTAGTCTCGTGAGGGTTACAACAACGATACCCACAAACGTTTGATAAAAGTAAAAAGATAGTAAAACTAATGCGCACAAAAGCAAAAGAAAAAAAAAACAAGAGAAAAAAGAATAAAGAAGTTAGTGACTAAATAGGTGAAACTTCTTATCCAAGTTAATAGTTGTTTTATTTCTTTCTAAATTACCGAATAAGTGAATTCTCCGATTACTTTTACCATTCTCCATATACACAGTCAACAAAATTTTAATAAACTCATTTTGCCCACAATAGTCACGAATGCAGTTGAGAAGAGAGTAATATTTTTGTCCTAAAATTTTATCAGAATTCACACATTTTTTAACCAATGGAATAAATTTTATTTTATTTTTTTGATTTTTTTTTTGATTTTTTTTTATTTATATACAATATCTTCCATCTATATAGCGAGCTTTGGGCCAGTGACTCCCAAACCAGTTGGTTTTAGGGCACTAGGTGTTAAGATACCCCTACGAATTTAATTACTCAGACTTCAGATATATATATATATATATATATTTGCAACATCTTTGATCCATGTAGCGAGCTTTGGGCCAGTGACTCCCAAACCAATTGGTTTTAGGGCACTAGGTGTTAAAACACCCTTACAGACTTAATAACTCGAATCTCAGACGGTTTTTTTTTATCCCATCGCTTTTTTAGATGATTCCTCCAATTAAACTAGAGCACTGGATATTACAAACTTTTCAATTACAGCTCATGTCCGTATCTTATCATGTATGTTGATAATACATGTCAACTGAGCATATGAAGATTCATTTTAGTCAGTTTTATGGAGAATTTACAAATTAAATAATTCAAAATGAAATAAACAAAAAGTTAACTTGTTTCGAAATAGGTTGAGATACGTCTCAGGAGTGGAAATTCCTTACTCGGCTATCTCTACACCAATTTCACCCGATTAATCAAATTAAAAACACAAAATATTTTTTGATTTTTGTAAAATTTACATTTTTTTTGTATTTTTTCGAAAATTTTTGGACTAAAAATAAAAACAACATAAAAACAAAATACTACAACTATTCCCCACCCCCAAACCTAAATGAGACATTGTCCCCAATGTCTTAAAAAGTAGAAGATGAGTTTAGAAGATAGTACCTGGTTAGCTGAAATTCTACATCTAAAATGGAAATTAAAGGTTAAGATCCAAATTGCATGGGTTGCCTCCCTGCTAGCGCTAAGTTTAAAGTCGTCAGCTAGACTTGACTGCCCGAACGTTAGGCTGGATCTGAAAGTGTGACACTTTCTTTTTTTCGCTCAATTGATTCTCCCCAGTAGTGCTTGACACGCTTGTTTTTAACCTTGAATGTTTTGTTAGAGTCGGGATCATGTAACTCAACGGCTCTATCTGGTAAGACCTTGGTGATTAGGAATGGAGACCTGACCACTGTGATTTTGGCTTCCATGGGAAGAGTTTTACCGTTGATTTGTTTAACAATACCTTCTGCCTTGGTTCCAGTTGTATGCTCACTAACTTCTCATCATGATTCTTTCTGGCATTTTCTTTGAATAATTTGGCATTCTCAAAAGGCTGATTGTGAAATTCCTCTAATTCGTTAAGTGCTGGATGGAACTGTTTCTCTTCTGTTGCTTGTAGTGCAAGAATAGGCTTCTTCACTATGCAATACGTTTTTCTTCAGGCTTCACAGACAGTTGTCAGTAGACTTTGCATTGCAATGGAGTTCTGGATGGTACTATTTATCACATCAAGTCTGAAACATTTCTCCTTCTCGTCATCCCGGTAAATTCATGGCTTTGAAAACATTGAATGTTACTTTTTTGGTCATGTACCCTCATGGTTAGTTCTCCCTTTCTGTACATCAATAATGGTTCGACCATTAGCCAAGAATGGTCTCCCCCCGAGGATGATCGGTACATCTTCGTCTTCCTTCATATCAAGGACAATAAAATCTGCTGGGAAAATAAATTTGTCAACTTGACCAGCACATCTTCAACTACACCTCTCGGAAATACGAGCGTTCTATAGCAAGTTGTAGAGAGACTGAGGTGGGCATTGTTCTCTAATATGCAATTTCCTGAAAATAGAAAAAGGCATCAAATTAACACTAGCACCTAAATCACACAAAGCCTTACCGAAGTCATGTTCTCATGTGGTGCAAGGAACAGTGAAACTGTCAGGATCTTTCAATTTTGGAGGAAGTTTCCTCTGAATGATAACGTTGCATTCTTCTGATAATGATACTATCTCGTAATCTCCCAATCTCTGCTTTCGTGAAAGAATATCTTTCATGAATTTGGCATAGCTGGGCATTTGTTCCAATGCTTCTGCAAATGGAATGTTGATATGCAGCTTTTTGAAGATCTCCAGGAATCAAGAAAATTGATTGTCTAGTTTATTCTTCTGGAGACACTGTGGAAAAGGTGGAGGTAGAGTGATTCTTTCTTGATCTTTTTCCTTTGCTTTTTTTTCCTCCATCTGTGGAACTGCATCTTTAGGAACCTCTTCAATTGTTGCCTTGATTCCAACATCTTTTTTTATTTCAGTACCGCTTTTCAAAGTAATGACTTGGCATTGCTCATTCCTTCGGTTCCTTAGATTTGGTTCTGTGTTGCTAGGAAGGTTCTCTGGCGGTCTGTAAATCTGAGCATTGGCCAGTTGTCCAATTTCATTTTCCAGTGCTTTGATGGAAGCAGATTGGCCTTGGAAAAATAGCATCATATGCTGCTTGTTGTTTTTTGAACATCTCTGCAATCCATTCTTTCATTTCTGGTTCTTTTTCAAACTCATGGCTTTTATTTTACTATTGAAATCCAGGTGGTAGATTGTTCTTTTGCCCTGAATTGTTGCTCCATGAAAAATTGGGATGATTCCTCCACCCTGGATTGTAGGTGTTAGAATATGGATTGTTCTTCTGTCTGTTGGAATTGTTGACATAGTTCACTATTTTTTCATGTTGGTTTGGTTTTGGTGCTCCTCCATATGGTGAACTTGTGGCTCTAGCGATGTTTACAACTTGCGTGATAAGTGTTTCTAGGCTTTTTCACATTTGCTCCAACTTAGTATTCACTGCTGAGTTAGCTCCAACTTCATAAATTCCTGCAATTCGTTGAATCATTCTCCTTTCTGTTGGCCACAATGAATTTTTGTTAGCCATTTCTTCGATTAAGTCCCAGGCTCGATCTTCTCCTTTTTCAATCAAAGCTCATCCAGCAGCAGCATCAATTGTGGTTCTCATCAGTCCAGAAAGTCCATTATAGAAAGTTTGGACTTGAAGCCATTTTGGAATCTCATGGTGAGGACATTTGCGGAGCAAATCTTTGTACCTTTCCCAAGCTTCGTAGAGAGTTTCCGAGTCAAGTTGTACAAATGATGTGATGTCATTTCTCAGTTTTGCTGTTCTGACTGGTGGAAAGTACTTTGCAAGGAATTTGGTGGCTAGAGTGTTTCAAGTTGTGATGGAACCTGCTGGTAGTGAATGTAGCCAAGCTTTTGCTCTATCTTTCAAGGAATATGGAAAAACTCGCAGTCTCATTACTTATTCTGATGCTCTGTTGTAATTGAAAGTGCCGCAAACTTCCAGGAAGTTGATGATGTGGGCATTAGGATCTTCAGTTGCATCCCCCCCAAACTGTACTGACTGCTGAATCATCTGAATGTATGTTTTGATGTCACACGCATTTGCTGGTAAGGGAGGAAGTACAATACAGGAACTGAGACCGTCCACCACCGGAATGGTTCCGTCTCGAATGGGAATTGGTGGTGCAACTTCTAAAGGTTCAGGTTCCATGTTAACGATTGCTTCTTGGCTTCTTCCTCTCTCTTTCCCTTTCTCCCTCTCTAATGTCTATGTTATTTCAATCTCTGGGTTAAGCGGTCATAGTGCAAAGCTTCTGGTTCGTCTCATGTAGTGTATGAGAACCTGAAACAAGTGAAAACAAAAACAATAAGTAAAAAGAAAATTAGATACAAGTAAATGTATCTAACCCCTCAAAACTAATAGTGAAAGATAAATAAGTTCCCCGGCAACGACGCCAAAAAACTTGACCAGCGTAATCACAGGCGTATAACGCAAGCGCACGTATTGTGCAAGTAGTATAAAAAGTATCGATCCCACGAGGACTTAAAACCTTTTATTATTAATTTATGAAGTTAAATGTTATAAGTATCTAATGAATTGATTGTTTGATTGGGTGGTGACTTTAAAACTTAAAACAAGTAAATAAAATTGCTTGAAAGTAGATTGATGAAAATTCAAATTTATAAAACTATACAGGGTTGTGAATCCTTCCAATATCTTTTTAAAAGATGAAGTGGTTAGTTTTTACGTTTGTGTAATATATTGGTTTATTAACCTGAAACAAGAAATTATATAAAAGCCTCTTCCGATGGTCAAATACAAATACCCAGTATAACCCAATTAATCATATTCATATGTTAACCAAGTTACCTGAATTCATTAAGATTAAGTTCGAATTATTGCTACCCCTGCCCGACAGGTATATTCATATCCTGTAAGGAAATCTATTAAAGGGTTATCTATCCTCAAGGAAGATCGTGGGCTATTAAGTCTAAGGTCTTAAACCTAAAATCCATTTTCCAAGTTCATTTTAAGTTTACCAGTTTAATTTTATTAATGGCCAGTTAATAAAAAGCATTAAGATTAAGACTCAATAAATAAACCTTTATATTACCCAAACTGTAATTTAACCCCTTATAAACCGGTGATATTGGATTTCATCACAACCCCAGATAACTGACTTAGTTACGACATATATTTAGGGGTAGTAAAAACTTAAATAAAATAAAAGACATAAAGTAAATTGCTGGAAATTAAATATTGAAAAGTAAATGACGGAAAGTAAATGTTGAAAAGTAAATACTGAAAATTAAATGCTGAAAAAATAAAAATAAAAACTGGAAAGTAAATGCTAAAAGTAAATGCAGGAAGGTAAATAAAGTAAAAGTACAATAAAAGAAAATGCTGAGGTAAAAAGGATCCACTTTTATTACTTCTATTTTAGATATCTCCCTTAATATAATATATTAACTTTGCAAGATAATTACCAACCAGCCATATAGGCGGTATCCAGATTAAGTCAAATTAATAATTAATTACCAACCGACCAATTAGGCGGTATCTAGTTTAGTCAGGTTAAAACCAATTTAAATAATTACCAACCGACCAATATGGCGATATCCTCATTAAGTCAGGTTTTAACTAGTTTATATATTATAATTAAGGGAGATTAATCTAAATATTAGTAATACAAGTTTTACCTTTTAACCCATCAATGGGGAGTTACCTCTTCATTACTGAAAAGTAAATTGCTGAAAAGTAAAGAAAAGAAAGTACTGTGCGTAAAAGTAAATTGCAGAAAGTAAAGACTGAAAAGTAAAGAAAAGAAAGTGCAAAAGCGGAAATTAAATACTGAAAACTGTAAATAAACAAGCAAGATACAATCTTCTTAGTATTCTTAATGAATTCCTTAGAAGAAAGTATGGATTTACAAATGAAATGGCTTGATATTTGTAGGTAAAATTTTGCCTCCATCAAATCATCCACCAAATCCATTATTAATTGCTCCACTAATTGCTCCACCAAATCCATTATTAATTGCTCCACTAATTGCTCCACTAATTGCTTATCATGTTTGGTGGTGATTTGATAATTTTTATTATTTATTTTTTAATTTATTTTTTGCTTTGAAAATGACTTTAATAATTACACACAACACACTTCTGGATGGTTCATCGATTTCGGGCAGGCAATATTCCCAATTGGAAATGATTTTGTCTTTCAAAGTTGTAGAGATTTGAGTCTTCTTTAATCTGGAACTTGAATCAGCTCAATCCGATATCGGAGTAAAACGTTATGCCCAAAATACGACAGATGCGCAAAACCAGAATTTCCAAAACTGCACTTCGTTGAAACGCCCTTTCAAGTTTCCAATCTCCAAAATTAATATGTCAAGTCCAATTTTTGCCCTTATTTGACCCACATTTCGTCCTTAATGATTTCATTGTATCCCAATATTATTTTATCTGCAAAATAAACTAAAACACATCAAAACGTTCATCAAACCCGAGAAACTAAACAAAATATTAAGTAAAAGAGGCGGTAAATATTGATATATTTTCCGCTCATCACATCCCCAAACCTAACATTTTGCTAGTCCTCGAGCAAAACAACAAAATAAAATACAAGAAAAAATTAAAATTAAACTAAGCCACTTTCGTAGGGATCACGGTTGCATTTAGCATATGCAACAAGCCTTTAAACCCATAGGTGTCCATAGTGGACGAGTTATAGTCTCGTGAGGGCTTACATCAACGATACCCACAAACATTTTACAAAAGTAAAAAGGTAATAAAACTAATGCACACAAAAGCAAAAAGACAAGAGAAAAGAGAATAAAGAAATTAGTGACTAATCAGGTGAAATTTCTACTCCAAGTTACTAGTTGTTTTCTTTCTTTCTAAATTACTGAATAAGTAAATTCTCCGATTATATTTACCATTCTCCATATGCACAGCCGACAAAATTTTAATCAACTCATTTTTTCCCACAACAGTCACAAGTGCAGTTGATAAGAGAGTAATATTTTTGTCCTAAAGTTTTATCAGAATTCACACCTTTTTGTAGAAATGGAATAATTTTTCTGATTTTTCTGATTTTTTCTTTGATTTTTTATTTTTTTTTATATACAATACATTCCGTCTATGTAGCGAGCTTTGGGCCGGTGGCTCCCAAACCAGTTGGCTTTAGGGCACCAGGTGTTAAGACACCCCTACGGACTTAATTACTCAGACTTCAGATATATATATTTTTGCAGCATCTTTGATCCATGTAGCGAGCTTTGAGCCAGTGACTCCCAAACCAGTTGGCTTTATGGCACTAGGTGTTAAAACACCCTTACAGACTTAATAACTCGGATCTCAGATTTTTTTTTACTCCATCACTTTTTGAGATGCTTCCTCCAATTAAACTATAGCACTGAATATTACAAACTTTTCAATTTTAGCTCATGTCCGTATGTTACTATGCATGTTGATTATACCTGCTAACTGAGCATATGAAGATTCATTTTAGTCAGTTTTATGGAGAATTTACAAATTAAATAATTTAAAATGAAATAAACAAAAACTAACTTGTTTCAAAAATGGTTTGAGATATGTCTCAGGAGTGAAAACTCCTTACTCAGATATCTCTTACCAATTTCACCTTTTTAGTCAAAATAAAAACACAAAAACACAAAATATTTTGTAATTTTCAAAAAAAAAAATTTTCGAAAAATTGTGGACTAAAAATAAAAACAACACACAAACTAAAAATAAGGTACTGATCAACTAATTCCCTCCCCCAAACCTAAATGAGACAATGTCCCCAATGTCTTAAACAGTAGAAGAAGAGTTTAGAAGATAATACCTGGTTAGCTGAAATTCTACAGAAAATTAAAGGTTAAGATCCAGATTAATCCGACGCCTCTTACCACGATCGTCCTCAGACCAATTTATCTTTGAAAGGATAGGGTCAATTTGTGGTTCATAGGCTAAGATTTGGTCAATTAGATCCGGATCAGTTCTGGCAGTAAATATGAGTTCTTTTAAAGGTTTTGACACGAACCAATTTCTCCGGGCATCATCAAAAAACACACAAAGAAAATCATAAAATCCATCAACGTTGTACAGTCTAAGCGGTTTCTGGTGTATGTTCAGGTTCGCCCAAGACAACACTGTTGGAATTTGCTAAGCATCCCAAGATCATTATCAAGCAATGAAAAAACATGTGAATACATCAAGGAGGTGCGGAATACTCACAATGATCGGTTGAGGCGATGCGGTGAAGAACAAAATCATTTTCTCCCTCCAAGAGTGCTCGGCAAACTCACTGGTTTTGCTGCTTGTTGTCTCGGCAGTGAGCTGAAATTTTGGCCTCCATTTTCGGTCCAAGCTCCAAGCTTTTGGGTGGTTGTTACATGCTCACGAAGTTAGTTCCCTATCACATTTGTACGTACTCATTTGGTGTGCTAGCACTTAGTGATTTTGCCACAAAATCACCATGGCTTCACCTCTTTATTCTCGGCATTTCTGGACAGAAAACAGAAGAGAAACAGCCCTTGTGGGCGTGAGAGATGAAGAAGAGAGTGTTGGTTTTGGCTCCAAAAACCGTGAACCATAGAGAGAGAATGGAAGTTGTGTATTTTATAATTGATTTCCAAAATCAATTAAACATATGTGTTTAAGTTTTTGTAATTTAAATTAAGCATTTTTACTTTTAGTACTTTTAATTATGCACTTTTACTTTCTTTAATAAATTTTCTTTTTTTTTTCTTTTATGTTCAGTAGTTAATTTACTGCTGGGGAAGGGTGGAGCTTTTTACTTTTATAATTTAGATTAATCTCCCTTAATTATAATATATAAACTATTTAAAACCTGACTTAACGAAGATACCGCCATATTGGTCGCTTGGTAATTAATTATAAATTGGTTTTAATCTGACTAAGCATGGATATCACCTGGTTGGTCGGTTGGTAATTAATTATTAATTTGACTTAATCAGGATACCGCCTATATGGCTGGTTGGTAATTATCACACAAATTTATATATTATAATAAGGGAGATTTCTAAATTAGAAATAGTAAAGGTAGATTAATCTCACTTAATTTATAATATGGAAATTGTAATTTAATAATATGGATTAAAAGTTGATTCCGCCTTATGGCTGGTTTTAATTATGTAATATAATGTGACATCGCTTATAGGACGGTCTTTAGGTGTCAGATGATTACCGCCTATATGGCTGGTTTATAGATAAATAATAACACCGTCTTTTTGGCTGGTTCAACTTAATTGGGTAATACTGGAAATTTCCATATTATAATAATTGAGATTTCTAAAGGTGGATCCCCTAACCCCCAATATTTTATTTTATTCTAGGGAAGTGATGAAACACAATATTAATAAGCTTAATAATTGATTTAATTATATTATGGGTAAATCTTTGGTTTGTTTATTGAGTCTTAATCTTAATGCTTCTTGTTGTCTGATCACCAATAAGATTGATGTGGTAAACTTAAACTGAACTTGGAAAATGGATTTTAGGTTTTAACCTTAGATTCAGTAGCTCACGATCTTCCTTGATGATAGATAACCCTTTAATAGATTTCCTTAAAGGATAGACATATACCTATCGGGCGTGGGTAGCCATAATTGGAACTTGAACTTAATGAATTCAGGTAACTTGGTTAACATAGACATATGATTAATTGAGTTATTTGGGTATTTGCCTCTGACTATCGACAGAAGTTTTTTCATAACTTCGTGTTCCAGGTTAGCAAATTAATTTATTACACATTTATAAGGGAATCTATTCATATTTAAAATAATATTGTGTGGAGTCACAACCCTAGATATTTGTGTCAGTTGTTTATTTTCCTTAGTATTTTCTTTTGTTTATTTTATTTATTTGTTTAGTTAGCAAATCCACATTCAACCATCCAAACAAACAATCAATCTCTTCTCCCTATACTTAGATACCTGTAAATAAATAGTATCAATAATTAATAACAATAGTAGAAATTAAGTCCTCGTGGGATCGATATTATTATACTACTTGAACGATACGTGCGCTTGTGTTATACGCGTGTGATTACACACCGGTCAAGTTTTTGGCGCCGTTGCCGGGTACTTATTTTTCTTGAGTTATTAATTTTGAAGCTATTTATTTTACTTGTATCTAATTCTCTTTATTTTTATCTGTAATTTTTATTTTCTTCTTTTATTTTTCAGGTGGTTGACATGGATCTCTATTGGGAGATTGAAAGATTACGAGCTATACTAGAAGAAGATACACCCCAAATATGGGAGCAACAATTCATTTTTCTGAGGCCTGTTGTCCAGCCCAACAATTATCACTGAATTTCAGAAACAAGCAATACTACATTTGCTCAACAGAACGCAATGGGGAGATGTGAGATATGTGATGGTAACAACCCGAGCGATCAATGCATATACCTTTCAAAGTGGCAAAATTATCGGAATCATTCAAGGTACGAAGAACCATCACATTTTCCATCTTAACCACCATCCATCTACAATCTTCATCAAGAACCAGAACCATCAGAGGAAGATCAGTTGATTCATATGCTCAAAGATTGGCTCGAGGAATGGGAAGCTCAATTTGATTCACAAATTCAGAGTCAAACGACGTCTATACAGAGGATGAAAGATCAAGTTAGATAATTAACAGATAACCTGAATTACATATCTCACGGAGCAAATTCAAATAATACTGAGGAAGCCTTAGAGTATCTAGAGTTTCATCATGACATCATAACAGAGGATGAGGCTGAGCAGTATCAAGAATCAGAGGTATCAGTTCAGAAGCCCGAACCAACAGAGACTCAATTTGATTTTTATTATTCTTTTGACTCTGACGAAGATCAAGAAGTAGAGTTGTTCATTCTAACTGCACCAACAAGGGATGATGAAATGTTGCATCTTCAAAATGAGGATCTTGGAGCATTTATTGCACAGATATTTGATGAAGAGTCGAACGAGGAAATACAAAAAAATATATGTGAAGAACATCCTCAAAATGAAGATCTTGGAGCTTCCATTGCACAAATATTTGAAGAATATCTACCTGAGCCAATCATATCAAACACAGAGGATGAAGACCTAAATTCTGACATCTCTTTACATCCTCAGGTTGACACTTATGGAACATGTATTTCACAGATGACAGATGAAGAACTGAACGAGGAAATTTTAAAATACATTTGTGAAGAAAAGGTGGAGCAATAAACAGGATAAATGGAAGAGCAAATGACCAACCATATTAAAGATCTCAGACATTCAGGAGAAACATCACTATTTTGGGGAGTACAAATCAAAGATATCGCCTAGAAGCTTGACAGAATGGAACTTCCATTCAAAGTCAAGCACCATACGAGACCTCCTGATTTTTTTTTCAGGAACCACTGGAGCGACAAAGATAAAAAAGGTGGCACAAGCACTGAATGAGATAAAATTCTTTTTGCTACTTTACCGTTGGAAGAGACCTTTCAAAAGCAACGCTCACGGGATTGTCTTTAATCGGACATCCAAAACTATGCTGAAACCTCATTGACAAATGAATTTCAGTCACGTCTCGCTGAAGATGAAAAATTTAGCGCTAGTAGGGAGGCAACCCATGCAATTTGTCGTAATTTATGTTTTCATATTTTTTATACATGTTGTAGAGTTTTTAATTTTATTTGTTATTTTTACAGGAAAAATAATGATGGAATATTTTAAGGCAAGGCGAGCCAGTGCAAGCGGGATTTTCAAGGAATAAATTTGACAAAATCCCGAGGATAAAAAGTCAATCCAGTAAAGACGGCTGAGTAAGGAGTCAACTCTTGAGGCGTGTCCCAGTGGATTTATTCTTCGAAAGACTTGATTTTGCCAAAAAAATAAAAAAAAAAATCTCGCGTCGCGACACGAGGATCCTGCATTTCGCGACGTAGAGCCCTGAAACACAAACCCTAACCCTAGAAGCTGAGCGCCGTGACGCAAGAACAATTTTGCGCGTCGCGACGCTCGTGTGATAACAACCCTAAAAGCAGCAGCCGCCGGTCATCCCCTTCATTTCTCTCTTTCAATTTTTGGCATTTTCTCTCAATATCCTCTGAAAACCGAGTTTCCAATCATCAAATCCTTTAACCAAGACCACTAAAACCTACCAAATCTCATCCAAATTGAAACCTATTCCTCCATAACTTCATTCAGATCCAATTTTTTTAGAAAGAAAATCCCACAAAAACCCACATCCTCAACGCACCACTCGGCCATTTTCACGTGAATCACTTGGATCTTGGACTCATCAACACGGTTTGGATTTGATTAGTGAGAGAGATTTGTTCTTCAACGCAATGAACCTTTCAGATTTTCTTCTCATCCTCACGGTTTGGTTTACTTCCTCTTTGATTTTTCATTTTATTTATAATTTCCGAAAAAAGGGAAAAAGAACCGAAAAGACTCTGATTTAATTGTGGTGAATTTAGTTGAATTTGTTGTGGTTTGAGACTATTTTGACAGTGAACTGGAGATTTGAGGTTTGTGAATTTGGTAAAAATTTGACAGTGAAGATAAATTATAGATTTGGTGAATTTTGATTTGTGGACTGAGAAATTGATTGAATTTCGTAGACTTGGGGCGCAGTGTAAGGTGTTGAAAGGAGTTGATATTTGAAGAGATAGATTTAGGTTGAAATTTGGGAAATTTTCAGTTTTTAGGGGATGTAATGTCAAAATTTTTTGAAAAATCTAAATACAGAAAAGATGGCACCCAGCGAGCAGGAACCTCAGCGACTATTGAAAAACTCACAGTACTATTGTTTCCTTTTTTTTTTATTTTTGTTTTGTAACGCATTGGGGACAATGTCTCATTTAGGTTTTGGGGTGGGAATAGTTGCAGTATTTTGTTTTTATGTTATTTTTATTTTTAGTCCAAAATTTTTGAAAAATACAAAACAAATTGAAAAATTTTAACAAAAATCAATTTTTTTTTTTGTTTTGTGTTTTTAATTTGATTAATCGGGTGAAATTGGTGTGAGATAGCTGTGTAAGGAGTTTCCACTCCTGAGACGTATCTCAACCTATTTCGAAGCAAGTTAATTTTAGTTTATTTCATTTTGAATTATATAATTTGTGAATTCTTCATAAACTGATTAAAATGAATCTTCTTATGCTCAGTTGACAGGTATTATCAACATACATGGTAACATACGAACATGAGTTGTAATTGAAAAGTTTGTAATATTCAGTGCTATAGTTTAATTGGATGAAACATCTAAAAAAGCGATGGGATAAAAAAAAAACGTCTGAGATCCGAATTATTAAGTCCGTAGGGGTGTTTTAACACCTAGTGCCCTAAAACCAACTGGTTTGGGAGCCACTGGCCCAACACTCGCTACATGGATTAAGATGTTGCAAAAAAATATATTATATCTGAAGTCTGAGTAATTATTCCGTAGGGCTGTCTTAACACCTAGTACCCTAAAACCAACTGGTTTGGGAGCCACTGGCCCAAAGCTCGCTACATAGATGGAAGCTATTGTATATAAATAAAAAAAATAAAAATCTAGAAAAAAATCAGAAAAATCAGAAAAAAAATATTCCATTGCTTAAAAAAGTGTGAATTCTGTTCTGATATAACTTTAGGACAAAATATTACTCTATTTTCAACTATACTTGTGACTATTGTGGGCAAAAATGAGTTGATTAATATTTTGTTAGCTGTGTATATGAAGAATGGTAAAAATAATCGGAGAATTTACTTATTCAGTAATTTAGAAAGAAACAAAACAACTATTAACTTGGATTAGAAGTTTCACATGTTTAATCACTAACTTCTTTATTCTCTTTTCTCTAGTCTTTTTTTACTCCATCACTTTTTGAGATGTTTCCTCAATTAAACTATAGCACTGAATATTACAAACTTTTCAATTTTAGCTCATGTCCGTATATTACTATGCATGTTGATTATACCTGCTAACTGAGCATATGAAGATCCATTTTAGTCAGTTTTATGGAGAATTTACAAATTAAATAATTTAAAATGAAATAAACAAAAACTAACTTGTTTAAAAAATGGTTTGAGATACGTCTCAGGAGTGAAAACTCCTTACTCAGATATATCTTACCAATTTCACATTTTTAGTCAAAATAAAACACACAAAACACAAAAATTTTTGTAATTTTTGAAATTTTTCAATTTTTTTTTTTCAAAAATTTTGGACTAAAAATAAAAACCACACACAAACTAAAAACAAGGTACTGATCAACTAATTCCCTCCCCCAACCTAAATGAGACATTGTCCCCAATGTCTTAAACAGTAGAAGAAGAGTTTAGAAGATAATACCTGGTTAGCTGAAATTCTACAGAAAATTAAAGGTTAAGATCCAGATTAATCCGACGCCTCTTACCACGATCGTCCTCGGACCAATTTATCTTTGAAGGATAGGGTCAATTTGTGGTTCATAGGCTAAGATTTGGTCAATTAGATCCGGAGCAGTTCTGGCAGTAAATATGAGTTCTTTTAAAGGTTTTGACACGAACCCATTTCTCCAGGCATCATCAAGAAACACACAAATAAAATCATAAAATCCATCAACGTTGTACAGTCTAAGCGGTTTCTGGTGTATGTTCAGGTTCGCCCAAGACAACACTGTTGGAATTTGCTAAGCATCCCAAGATCATTATCAAGCAATGAAAATAACATGTGAATACATCAAGGAGGTGCAGAATACTCACAATGATCGGTTGAGGCGATGCGGTGAAGAACAAAATCATTTTCTCCCTCCAAGAGTGCTCGGCAAACTCACTGGTTTTGCTGCTTGTTGTCTCGGCAGTGAGCTGAAATTTTGGCCTCCATTTTCGGTCCAAGATCCAAGATTTTGGGTGGTTGTTCCATGCTCACGAAGTTAGTTCCCTATCACCTTTGTATGTACTCATTTGGTGTGCTAGCACTTAGTGATTTTGCCACAAAATCACCATGGCTTCACCTCTTTATTCTCGGCATTTCTGGACAGAAAACAGAAGAGAAACAGCCCTTGTGGGCGTGAGAGATGAAGAAGAGAGTGTTGGTTTTGGCTCCAAAAACCGTGAACCATAGAGAGATAATGGAAGTTGTGTATTTTATAATTGATTTCCAAAATCAATTAAACATATGTGTTTAAGTTTTTGTAATTTAAATTAAGCATTTTTACTTTTAGTACTTTTAATTATGCACTTTTACTTTCTGTAATAAATTTTCTTTTTTTTTTCTTTTATGTTATGTAGTTAATTTACTGCTGGGGAAGGGTGGAGCTTTTTACTTTTATAATTTAGATTAATCTCCCTTAATTATAATATATAACTATTTAAAACCTGACTTAACGAAGATACCGCCATATTGGTCGGTTGGTAATTAATTATAAATTGGTTTTAATCTGACTAAGCATGGATATCACCTGGTTGGTCGGTTGGTAATTAATTATTAATTTGACTTAATCAGGATACCGCCTATATGGCTGGTTGGTAATTATCACACAAATTTATATATTATAATAAGAGAGATTTCTAAATTAGAAATAGTAAAGGTAGATTAATCTCACTTAATTTATAATATGGAAATTATAATTTAATAATATGGATTAAAAGTTGATTCCGCCTTAATGGCTTGTTTTAATTATGTAATATAATGTGACATCGCTTATAGGACGATCTTTAGGTGACAGATGATTACCGCCTATATGGCTGGTATATAGATAAATAATAACACCGTCTTTTTGGCTGGTTCAACTTAATTGGGTAATACTGGAAATTTCCATATATAATAATTTGAGATTTCTAAAGGTGGATCCCCTAACCCCCAATATTTTATTTTTATTCTAGGGAAGTGATGAAACACAATATTAATAAGCTTAATAATTGATTTAATTATATTATGGGTAAATCTTTGGTTTGTTTATTGAGTCTTAAGCTTAATGCTTCTTGTTGTCTGATCACCAATAAGATTGATGTGGTAAACTTGGAAAAGGGATTTTAGGTTTTAGCCTTAGATTCAGTAGCTCACGATCTTCCTTGATAATAGATAACCCTTTAATAGATTTCCTTACATGATAGACATATACCTATCGGGCGTGGGTAGCCATAATTGGAACTTGAACTTAATGAATTCAGGTAACTTGGTTATATAGACATATGATTAATTGGGTTATTTAGGTATTTGCATCTGACCATCGACATAGGCTTTTGCATAACTTCGTGTTCCAGGTTAGCAAATTAATTTATTACACATTTATAAGAGAATCAATTCATCTTTAAAATAATTTTGTGTGGAGTCACAACCCTAGATATTTGTGTCAGTTGTTTATTTTCCTTAGTATTTTCTTTGTTTATTTTATTTATTTGTTTAGTTAGTAAATCCACATTCAACCTACCAAACAAACAATCAATCTCTTCTCCCAATAATTAGATACTTGTAAATAAATAGTATCAATATTAATAACAATAGTAGGAATTAAGTCATCGTGGGATCGATTATTATTATACTACTTGAACGATACGTTGCGCTTGAGTTATACGCGTGTGATTACGCACGGTCAATATTACCGAGGAGGACGCTCATAAAATGGCTTTTATATGCTCGGGGTCTTTGGGGTGCTATGAGTGGGTAGTGATGCCATTCGATCTAAAAAATGTCGGGGCCAATTACCAACGAGCTATGAACTTAATTTTTCATGACATGATTAATAATTTTATAGAATTTTATGTGGACGATATAGTGGCTAAGTCTATGGCCATGGACGAGCATTTTAACCACTTAAGAATGGCATTTGAGCGGATGAGGAAGTTCAAACTAAAATCAAACCTTGCCAAATGCGTTTTCGGTGTCAGCGTCGGGAACTTTCTAGGTTTTCTAGTCCATCAAAGGGGAATTGAAATTGATGAAAATAAATCTCGAGCGATAATGGAGGCCAAACCTCCCAAAAACAAAAAAAAATGCAAAGGATCCTATGGTAAATTAATTTTTTAAGGAGATTTATTTCAAATTACGCAGGGAAACTAAAGCTTTCTCATCTCTACTGAGGCTAAAAAAAATGACGATTTCATCTGGACAGAAGAGCGTCAAAGAGCCTTCGAAAGCCTAAAAAACTATTTAGCGAAGCCACCGATAATGGTACCTCCCGTGCCACAACGACCAATGAAGCTTTACATATCTGTCGAGGAGTAGTCTGTAGCTGGAATGATCATGTAGGATGATAACATGAGCGTGGAAAGAGCCATATATTATCTCAGCAGACAGTTGTTGAAATACGAATGTAATTACTCTCCAATGGAGATATTATGTTTGGCTTTTGTATTTTACATGCACTAAATTACGAGCCTATCTTAGGTCGACTACTGTGTATCTTGTTACAAAGATAATATAGTGAAACACATGTTCTCTCATCCAATCTTGCATCAAAGGTAGGATTTTGGTCTCTTTCATTGTCGGAATCCAACATACGGCACGAACCCCAAAAGGCCATAAAAACTAAGTCCTTATTGATTTTTTAGCTGATCACTCATGTTTAAGCATAACTAAAGAAATTGAAGTAGAAATATGCGAATACAGCTTAAAACCATGGATGATGTACTTCGACGGGTCTAGCACATCGAAGGGGGCAGAAATAGGAATTTCTCTTGTTAGTACTTTAGGAGAAATATTTCGTTTCATCGTCACGTTGGAAGAATGTTGTACCAATAATCAGGCCGAATACGAGGCTTTAATATTTGGATTGGAAATACTCATTGATATGAGAGTAAGAAATGTGTCCATTAAGGGAGATTCGTAACTAGTAGTCCAACATGTGATGGGGCCTTTAGATGCCAGAATTCGTCAGTCATGGCATTATTAGAAATAACTCAAGAATTGTAAAAATTTATTTGACTATGTAGAGTTAGAGCAAGTATCAAGGACGAAGAACGAGATAGCTAATGAGCTAGCCCAAGCACCCTCAAGATATAAAAAGATGAAGATTGACAGTATATGCAAAAGAGGAGAAATTAAACCAGCTCTAGTAAGGTGTAGGAATCAAGTTGGCGCTTTGGACATTGAGAACCAAGACAGAAATGATTGGAGGAGTGAAATCAAAGATTTCTTAAAGAACCCAAAGAATAGAGGAAATCGAAAGCTAAAACTGAAAGCTTTAAACTTTGTAGTATCAGAGGATGTATTGTACAAAAAGCGCCAAGATTGTTTATTGTTAAGGTGTGTAGGGTTGTCAGAGGCCAAGACCATTATGGCTGAGGTGCATGAAGGGGTCTGTGAGGCCCATCAAGCCATAGTAAAAATGAGGTGGTTAATCATTAGGAACGAGTATTATTGGCCGAAATTGGGAGATTCCTGCATAGTATACGCGAAGGGGTTCATGGCTTGTCAAAAACATGGACCTATACAACGAGCGCCGACAACATAAATGGTCCCCATCATTAAACCATGGCCATTCATAGGATGAACGATTGATTTGATAGAAAAAATCTATCATGCCTCAAGAAAAAGGCACACGTTTATCATTGTCGCCACAGATTTCTTTACCAAGTGGGTGGAAGCAATACCAGTAATAGAAATTACCCAAGAACGAATCATCAAGTTCATTAAAGAGCATATTATTCATCAATTCGGTATTCCCCAAATATTGATGGTAGATCATTGGACTTCTCTGAACGGTGAAAAAGTTAAGTGTTTTTTGGGCGAATATGAGATCCAATTAGTAAATACTACACCATATTACCCTCGGTAAATGGTCAGACAGAGTCATCCAATAAAATCCTTAAAGGCTTAATTCGAAAGATGATAACAGACAATGCCATGCAATGTGACGAATGATTGAGTCAGGCTTTGTGGGTAGATAGGACATCACCAAGAACAAGAACCTCGGTGACACCATTCCAACTAGTATATGGTCAGAAGGCCGTATTACCAATGGAAGTCAATGTTAAATCTACAAGGGTGGCGTTACAGGATAAGTTGACGAAAGAAGATTATAATGAAGCAATGATCCAAAATCTATTAGAGTTAGATGATATTAAATGTGATAGCATTAACTATTTGGAAGCATAGAAAGAAAGAATGGCCAAAAGGTATAATCAGAAGGTCATGGCCAAATCGTTCAGGAAATGAGAGTTAGTATGGAAGACAATACTGCCATTGGATACCAAAAGTCCTGTGTAAGGTAAATGGTCGCCCAATTGGGAATGACCTTTCGAGGTGGAGAACGTGTTGCCAAATAGAGCTTATCATTTAAGGAATTTGAATAGAGGAATGCATGTTAGAGCGATAAATCGTAAGTACTTGAAAAAATATGTGCCTTCGTTATGGGAACATGAGAATGTAGCATTCTCCGAGTAAAAAAAATCATCATATAATAATTAACATTGTTATTAAAATGAAGACATGGTAACATATGATAACTCATGGATAATGGACGATGCAACGTCCTAGCAACAAATAAATAAATTACAAGAGTTAGTTATTGGATGGTGGTTGTTGGACGTCCTCAGTAAGTACTTTTTCCTTCAGGACCACAAATACTTCTCTTAATTGTTGCCACTCCTGCTGCATCACCCTATCAGCTGCAGTAAGATCGGCCACGCTCTTTTTAAAGTCAATTTGAACCAGGTCTTCATACTCCGCCAACGATGTGTTCACCTTCTCTAATTACGCAGCAATGACTTTTCTTTTAGCCTATTTTCTCATGCGGCTCTCCTCAATGAGACGATGGATCTCCCATAGTTGTCGCTCTAAGTCCAATAATACCGACTCCTCAATCATCATCTCGTCCATGGTTTCCCGTAGGGATTGACGGAGGGCATTAAGGGAATCACGAAGTCCTTCTTTCTTTTCCACCGAAGAACGAAGTCTGACATTCTCGCTGTGTATACAATGATAACGAGGAATGAAAGCCTCTACTTCATTTTGTAAGTCTTGGAGGAAAAGCCGATTATCCACTAATATAGGCAAAAAAGGAGAAGCCGATTATCCACTAATTTTTATTGTGTTATGTGTTTGTTTATTAGTTTGAATGTTATTTATGCAGGTATTAGCGCAACCCACACAACCCGCGCAATCAAATTTTGACCAACAGGAGCCTAATCAACTCCATGCACGGTAGTGTTGTTCCTTACTTGTGTTTCTTTATGTTTATCTTACATTGAGGACAATGCAAGTTTTAAGTTTTGGGGTCTGTGCATGTAGTGATAATTCCTACTTGCTATTTATTTAAAAAAAAATTATTTTTTTATCCTTTATAGTAAAGCATAAGTCTAATGATGAATTTTGTTTGCTTTAGATGAAATCTTAGAAATGATAAGTTTCCAATTGATTTTTATCTGATGCCTTGAGTATGTGATCTAGGTTAGACTCGTAAGCACTTAACAATAGGTTTTTAGCAGTAAGAACCTAGGTAGTTGGCAAAGTGACTAGTTGAAGAAATTATTTACTGATGAATGATCGTTTGCTTAGATGTCTATCTTGATTTAGCTAGTGTTACGATGTATGGTTGGTTAAAAACAAAATAATGAATGAAAGCATGAGAGAGGAAAGAAAAAAAAAGAGAGTTAAACCTCCTATAACCAATAAGCATGAAGCTACCCATGGGCGACTGTTAGGACCACCATAAGGAGAAATGCTACCTTAAATGGTAGGTGTGTTGAAGAAAAAAAAGTAAAAAATCATACCATACTGAGCAAAGAAAGGCAATTACATAGTACTTTTGAGATATCTATGTGGGTTTGACCCATCAAATCTCAATTTTTAAGATGAAATCATCGAGTTGGCTTACTTATGAGTCGAGCTGTGACCAAACCTTTACACTATACACTGTGAGTTTGGCTTAAATACTTTATTCAAGAACTTGGATGTAAGTTGTATTGAGTACTTTGAAGGTTCTTTGATTTCATTGGTAGGCAGTCTTTGAAGACAATATTATGCATAACTATTGAGACTATTTTATTTGTTTTTATTATTTTTATATTTTTGCATGATTGTGTGTGAATGATGTTTGTGAGTGTCGTCTCTGTAAGCCCTCACGAGACTATAACTCGTGCACTAAGGCCGACTAAGAGTTTAAAAGCTTGTTGCATATGCTAAATGCAATCGTGATCCCGAAAATGGCCTAGTTAACTTAGTTAATTTTGTTACTTTACTTTGTTTAATTTTATTTAGTTTTAATTTAGTCTTTTGTTCGGGACCAGCAAAATCTTAAGTTTGGGGGTGTTTGATAAGTGCGGTTTATACCCCAATTATTACTGCATTCTTAGCTTACTATTTTGCTAGATTCCGTATCATTTAATGTATTTTGTAGTTTATTTTATTTTTTATTGATAGGAAGCATTGAAATATGGATCTTGGGGCAAACACACTTGTTTTGAGACCTTACGGACGCATTGGAAGCACGCGAGAGAGCAAATACGAATAAAATACAATCCTAAAATTTTGGCCTGGCGTCGCGATACCGATTGTAGCATCGCGATGCCCAGACAACACTATATACATGTATCCTGAGGATTTGGCATCGCTACGCCAATTCCGGCGTCGCAACGCTGCGACAGGAGCCCGAAATCTTCATAAATTGTTATTTTACATGCACAATGACTCCAATACTTTCCAATAAATATAGAAACAAGTCCAAAACCCTAAAAATGTAGGAAAATACATAACTCAGAGTTCAAAACATATATTTTAGAGAGATACAAAGAGAGAGATTGAAGAGCGACAAGAGGAGACGAATGTGGTGACGTCCGAAGACGAATGGATTCGATTCGGGTTTTATCATCTAGTTTATTTCTTCAAACTCTAATAATTTCTATTAGATTCATGACCCTATTTTCATTGTTATTATCTTTAGTCATGAACTAACTCCATTATTCTAGAGGATGATGTAACCAACTCTTGAACCTATGTGCTGTTTGCCAATTTGATTGTTATAAAGTTTTAATTCAGTTTATTTATGTTCTCATGTCTTTAATGCTTCTTGTTTGTTGGCCACAAATTGAGATGATGAATGCTTAGAATCTATCGCTCGAGAGAGAGGTATTTTGAATAGGATCTAGAGAATATGACTTAGGATATTTGTAGAGTTCGGGAGAATCTATAATCCCTTTGAAGTCGTTAACAAAGAATCACATAACATAATGAATTATTAATTACTAGATTTTTATGGGGATATAAAAGTCTGTAATTGATAATATATTCACTCGGCACTTGGGAGAGAGAGTTAGAATAATTTAAGGTTATTGGCTTATAAACAATAAAACTGAATAAGAATTGAATGACATGACAAATACATAAGGGATAGTTAGGTGAAATCATACTCTAGAATCTCTCTCATATTGGTTTCTCCTAATTAAATATTTTAATATCTTATTTATTTAGTTTTTAATCTTAATTTAAATTACTTCTAAATAAAGTTAGGTTTACTAATTATAGTACTTAGTGTGAGTTGAATACAATTCATATGGGTTCGACACTCTTTCACTCATCTTTACTAAAACTTGACACCGTACGCTTGTGGTACTATATAAAATATCGCAACAAAGGAATTCCAGAAAAGTTTTACAAAAAGAGACGTGTTTTCAGATGACAAAGAGTTTTCAGAAAAGATCAGTTTTCTCGAGATGATTTTGATTTCAGAACAATGAATGTTTCATAAGTATTTCAGTTTCCGTTTTTAATTGTCCACTCACTAGGTCGTTCAAACGATCTAACCCCTCCACTCCCAGTATTTCTATTTTACAGGTATACCCGGAGGACGAGCTCAAGAGGATGGATACCGATGGTAGTCACTAGGGTGTTTGAGTCCACCAGATCGAGTACAGAGGTTCAGCACAGTCAGTGTCAAAGTAAAGTTGCATGTCAGTCATTAGTTTTATAAGTCATTGTAATATGTTAAAAGTGTCTATTACAAAGTTGTAAAGAGAAGTGTATTTGAGTACATAATTATGAGTATTAAAATGCATTCTATGTTGTTGAGTTGGAAATGGTCCCCATACATGAGTTTGTATTTGAGATGGATTAGTAGTGGTGTTCAAAGTCAGTAAGTCAGAGGTTCAGGGGGATAGGATAACCTATTCCCTGCTGGTAGCATCTTCTCAAGGGGATGTTACAAAGAATCATAAGAAGAAAAATAATTTTCTGATTCATCATCACTATGAGAGACGTTCTTGACTTTCTTACCTATCGACTTCATATAAGTGGGACAATAAAATCGTATATGCCTAATGATTAACATTAAAAGTGCACATTTATTAGAAGAAAAATTAATCATTTTACACTTATAGTTCATTAATCCCCTTAATTTACCATATTTATAAAATAATAATTAAATTTATATTTTATTGTGATTTTTATCTTTTATGAAGGTGAAATAATACTTTGGATGCATATCTAGAAAAATGGACTTGACATTTGGATTTTGGAGGCCATAAATTTAATAGGGTGTTCTAACAGTGTACAACTTCAGAAATTCCAACCCTGTGCAATGTTCGTATTTTGGCCATAACTGTTTACTCCATATCGGATTAAAGTGATTCTAGTTCCAGATGAAATAAGACTCAAAGATCTACAACTTTATTGTTGATAAAATTTTCTAATTCCGAAGTTTTCAAGACCGAAATTGATGATGAAGCCAAAGTATGTTATATGTAAAAAAAAAATCATGGTCACAACTCCACCAAACATGGTCTATGTTTGGTGGAGGCAATTACAATTGAATTGTAATTGCATCTTCAAGAGGTGCGGGCACCTCTATAAATAGAGGAGCTTTGCACCTCATTTTTCCTCAAACTAGATTTCTCTCTGAAAATTTGTGGATTTCTAGCTCTTATATGTTTTATTTTTTTCAAAGCTTTCTTGTAATTTTTTTTTTCTTTCAGTAATAAAATTATGTATGTTTTTATTCAAATTATGAGTAACTAATTTCTTTTTGTTGGGGTAAATGGTGAAGCTTTTAATATGAAAATATAGATTAATCTCACTTATATTATAATTTATAAATTATAATCTAATGATTAATACTTAATTAAATCCGGATTAATTATTGATAAACTTTGTTACCGCCTATATGGCTGGTTTTATTTATTTAGCATAATTGAGTACCTAACTGGACTTGTTATAGACAAAAGTTATCACCGCCTTTATGGCTGATTTTATATGTTTTGACATAATTAATTCATAAAATAAATTAATTGGGTAATAATGATAATTTAAATATTAGAACAAGTGAGATTTCTAAATTTAATATTAAAAGTGGATCCTCTAACCCCAATATTTTATTTTATTATTGCAACCCAATTTAAATTTTCCAATCACTTCAAACAAATCAAGTCTTTTTATTTTTAGTCAAATTATTATTTTATCCTATTAATTTTTTTTCCTGTGGATCGACCCCGGTCTTACCGGATTATTTTATTACTTCAACACTCTTATACTTGGGATAAAAAACAACTTTTTGAGCGTGTCAAGTTTTTGGCGCCGTTGCCTGGAAATAAATTTAGTAGATAGAATAATCCTTGTATATTTTTTTTTCTTTCTTTTCTTTCTTTTTATTTTTATTTTTTTGTACTTTTGTATTTTTTTTTTTTGTATCACATTTTCTTTCATATTTGCTTTGTATAGATCCAAAATATCCTGATTGATCCTAAATGAATCCTGAACCCAGAAATCCCACATACAGACCCTGTTCTTAATTCTTCAAGGTTACAGGAGACAAAAAAGTCAATTAAAATGGTGCTTGTATTTTGCCAAAGAATTTCTTGAACCATCCCATCTAGAGATACTTCCATATTTTTTTGTGAGAATCTGTAACATCCTCATTACGGAGATGCTACTGGCAGGGAATATGTCGTCCTATTCCCCTTAGCCTATGACTCACTGACTGAATAAATCACTAATAACTCATCTCAAATATAGACTCATGCATAGGGACCTTTGCCAACTTATTAACATGAATGAATCTAAAAACTAATAACTGTATACTCATTAATATTTCTCTATTCAACTTTGTTCTTAGACATCTTAACTTATCATACAGATAATCTCAACTATACAAAATGAATGACACGTGATTTTTATTTAAACTGAGACTGAACTGTGACTCTGTACTCGATCTGGTGGACTCAAACCCTCTAATGACTGCCATAAGTATCTATCCTATTGAGCTCGTCCTCCGAATATACCTGCAAAACAAGAAACTAGGAGTGGGGGGTTTAGATTGTTTGAACAATCTAGTGAGTAGACGGTTTAAAACGAAAAAAAAAAAGTGAAATACTTTTTGAAATTCCATTGTTAAAACCAAAATCATTTCAAAGAAATCATCTTTTCTGAATCATTCTTCTTATCTGAGAACATCTCTTTTTCTGAAAAACTTGTGTAGAAACTGCTATCTATTTGTATAACTCTGAGATTCTATAAAACATTTTTTCTTGAAAACTCTTTCTTAAAACCATCTTTCCAAAAATCTGTTTCTGAGAAACCTGTATCTGAAATTTGCTAAAAACCTGACGCATGGGGGCGTTACGTATCGCCATCCCCCATACGTCTAACTAGTGGTCATCGGGCATTACGTATCGATGTCCCTCAAGCCACTGAACTAGAGCTAGGAGTGTTGATCCATGCTACTACCTGACCCTGAAACTAAGGTCTAGGGGCGTTACATATAGTCGTCCCCCTAGCCCTGAATCTAGGATCTGGGGCCGTTACATATCGCCGCCCTCAGTCCTGCTCTACACGTGAACATGTTATCCTTCAATTCCATAAGTTACAGACTGAGGTGGGTTTTCACCCGAGGCCTCCAAAAAGCATAAGATCATGCTTTTAAAATCATTTATCTTAAAACATTCTCTTTCATGTAATAACTGTAATAAAACTCGGCTAACGCCCTATGTGCGTAAAAATAAGTCTTTACTTAAAACAATATAAATAAAAAGTCAACTTAAAAGAGAGTGTCCACTCACCAATCAACTTGCATTACCCTTAATCTTGAATGTAACTGGGTTATTTTTTATCCTGGATGCAACTGAAAGGATTTTTGCGGAAAATAAATCTTTCCTATATTCGAGTTATGATTAGTATGTTTAGACTAAGAAACCATTCATAATCATGGATGTAGTGCTTCGAAATATGCTGATATGAAACCCTTGGAGTGGCCCTTAACATTCTAGGATGAAATTGAAATGTCTAAAATTGATTATAGAAAATTGCCAAGCATCGCGACCCCCACACGGGCAGGACGGAGGCAGAAAGCTTCCTCTATTTCCCATTACGACGCTGAGCTTTGCTCTTCGCGGCACTCACACGATCGGGTTGAGATATAGAGCTTCCTCTGTTTCATGTCGCGATGCTGAGATTTGCGCGCCGTAATGCTCATACGAGCAGAACTGAAACAGAGGCCTTTTCATTGTTACGAATCTTGACGCTATCAAGTTGGCGCCGCGACGCTTGCCAGTTTCCAGGCCCCAACATCATCCTTTCCATGTCTAGCTTACCTAATTGCACCTCCAACACCTTCACATTACAACTATACACAAAAAATTCTTTAAACTTCTATATTAAAGCATGTTAAACCAACATTCCATCATCAACTTAACCCTTTAATC
The DNA here is from genome assembly GCA_019454045.1 of Zanthoxylum bungeanum. Classification (NCBI taxonomy): domain Eukaryota; kingdom Viridiplantae; phylum Streptophyta; class Magnoliopsida; order Sapindales; family Rutaceae; genus Zanthoxylum; species Zanthoxylum bungeanum. Next base: position 31,212 of record SKCR01007207.1, read on the forward strand.
TTCATAACCCCAACTTAGCGCAATGCTTAACATTAATAAATTTGACCCTTTCTTAATACAAGATCTATTTCCTAGTTGATTATACACCCTAATGCAATCTCTAACATGCTCATAACACTTGCATAACACCACCCTCATTTCATTGGATTTCCTTCATCATCAAGTCTCATATGGTTTCTATTCTTCTTCTTAGTTTGTTATGTGAGGATTTGTATTTGTTTCCTCTTTAGTTTTTGGTGAGAAATATGGCTTCCCTCTTCTTTCCTTCTTTTTTCTTTCTCTCTTCTTCATCTCTCTAACGTTTCTCTCTTTCTCTCCCATATTAGGGATGTGTGAATAGTATCCCTTATTTATAATAGGGGCTGATTTGGCTAATTTGTATACTTTTTAAATAAAAAAATAGAAATTTTGAGAGATTTTGAGAATTCTCTAGATGGGTCCACATGTACTATTCATTTGAATTTTTGAGTTTGACCTACTTCTGGTTTGAATTTGGAAAAATATTCAACGCGGAAGTTGTAGGTCTCAATCTTAGATTTCTGACAATATAAAGTTCATAAAAATTAGAGATAGTATGAAAACGTTATGGCCTAAATACCATGGTCTGTCCGGAGTGGAACATCGTACAATTTCGTATCGAAATTGTAAAGAATTTACCGATTATCCCCAAAGTCATTTCATGAGTGTATATATGTGTTTGAACATAATTTATATCATGTATCATGCATCCTACAATGTAACAGTAGTCGAGATCATCGGATGTTATAAATTCTCCCCCATTAAATAGGATTCGTCCTTGAATCCATTCTGATGCTGAACATTTTAGGTCCCACTTGGTTTGAAGGTATCTAGCTTCTGCTACTCTTATCTTCCTTTACTTATTTTTTGCTATACTTACTCAATATTATGACTTCTGGGATTCTTTTATCTTGGTATACTTCATGTGATTCTTATAGCTGGAAGCTTATCCATTTGAAAGTCCTTTTGGAACCCATCTTTCTTGTATAAAAACGTAGTCTGTATAATATACATATTATTTTTACAGAGACGTATTCCTTCAAAGAACTTGTCATCCATAAAATTTATCTATCTCCCATTCTGCCCTCCATGACGTCCTGGCAAGGTGTACTAGGGGAACTTAATCTCTTATGGTCTGAACTTGTGTTCTTCTCGAACTCGTGTCCAAGTGGATTAATTCTTTCAATCTGATACTCTATGACTATCTTTTACTTTATTTCCTTTTTTTCTTTAAGGACTTAATACTTCTTAAGACTTCCTAGATAACCGTTGATAAGCGGTAAATATATCAGTATTTACTTCCCCTTTGACTTATTATTTTGTATACTTATTATTTTGTATAGTTTCATGACTCACTGGAATCAAATCAGGGCCAAAACAGCGGAAAACGAGCAAAAGGGAAAAATTGTAATTTCTGCATTGCGACGCGCAAACCTTCTACGTCGCGATCGCTAAAGTGCGCCGGACACGTGTCAAAATCAGAGAAACTTACTATCATACACTTGCTAACAAGCGCCAGCCACGTGTCAACATCACAGTAATTTTGCTAACATGTGCCGGACATGTGTCATCATCCCATGCTGCCAACACTACACGTCATTGCTTACGTCAGAGTCGCGACGTGCATAACTTCACACGTCGCGACCCCGAGCCAAAAATTCAGTCCGTTGACAGTCGTGTACCACGTGTCATCATCTCAGAAAAATGCGTACCACATGTCAAAGATCAACGGCACATCGCGAAGCGTGGCACCAAGATTTGCCTATAAATTGAGGCCGAAATCAGAATTGCAATTCATACCTTCTTCTGGGGATTTCCTCAAGAATACTAAAAAGATTGTATCTTGTTTGTTTATTTACAGCTTTCTGTATTTATTTTTTATTTTATGCAATAGTTCTTTCTTTATTTTACTTTTCAGTCTTTATTTTACTTTTCAGTATGAGGAGTTAACTCTCCTCTGCTGGGGTGAAAGGTTAAGCTTTTATTACTAATATTTAGATTAATCTCCCTTAATTATAATATATAAACTATTTTAAAACCTGACTTAATGGGATACCGCCTTTATGGTCGGTTGGACTTAATTAAATTGATTTTAACCTGACTAAATTGGATACCGCCTTTATAGTCGGTTGAAATTAATCATAAATTTGACTTAATCAGGATACCGCCTATATGGTCGGTTGGTAATGTCATGCAAAGTTTATATATTATAATAAGGGAGAGATCTAAATTAGAAGTAATAAAAGTGGATCCTCTAACCCCAGCATTTTATTTATTGTTTATTTTATCTTTTTAATTTCCAAGCTTTACTTTATGTCATTTACTTTATATAAGTTTTTACAAGTCTTAGATATGTGTTGTAACTAAATACCATATATGGGGTTGTGATGAATTCCAATATCACCGGTTTATAAGTGGTTATTTTGTGTCTTGGGTAATATAAATGTTTATTTATTAAGTCTTAAGCTTAATGCTTCTTGTTAACTGGCCATTAATAAGATTGATGTGGTAAACTTAAAATGAACTTGATGAAGGGATTTTAGGTTTCAACCTTAGATATAATAGCCTACGATCTCCCTTAAGGATTAGATACCCCTTAATAGATTACCTTCCAGGAAAGACATATACCTGTCGGGCGGGAGTAGCCACAATTGGAAATTAATCTTAATAAATTCAGGTTACTTGGTTAACATAGACATATGATTAATTGGGTTATTTGGGTGTTTGCATCTAACCATCGACATAGGCTTTTGCATAATTTCGTGTTCCAGGTAAATAAACCGATATATTGCACAAACGTGAGATAACCACTTCATCTTTAAAAGATATTGGAAGGATTCACAACCCTAAATAGTTTTATAATATTGATTTTTCCTTACATTTACCTTTACATTCGCATTGTTTTATTTACTTGTTTTTAGCAAAAATCACCATCCAATCAACATCCAATATATTAGATAATCATAAACACTTAACTTCATAAAATAATAGCTTAGGTATTAAGTCCTTCTGGGATTGATACATTTTATACTACTTGAGAGTTACGTGCGCTTGCGTTACGTGAGTGATTTCACTGATCAAGTTTTTGACGCCGTTGCCAGGGACTTATTTATCTTTCACTATTAATTTTGTGGTTAGATACCGTTACCTGTGTCTAATTTGTTATTACTTATTATTTCTGTTTTCTTATTTTTTAGGTTGTCAGATACTACATGAGAAGAACCAGAAGCTTTGAAATATGTCTTCTTGACCCAGAAATTGAAAGAACAATCAGACAGTTGAGAAGGGAAAGACGAGAAGGCCAAGAAGCACTGATTAACATGGAACCTGAACCTTTGAAATTTACACCACCAATTCTCATTCGAGACAAAACTATTCCGGTGGTTGGCGGTTTCATTTCATGCATTGTACTTCCTCCCTTACCAGCAATGCGTGTGACATCAAAATATGCATTCAGATGATACAACAGTCAGTTCAGTTTGGGGGGAATACAACTGAAGATCCTAATGCCCACATCAGCAACTTCTTGGAAGTTTGCGGCACATTAATTACAATCGACCGGCAGAAGAAGCAATGAGACTGTTTGTGTTTCCATATTCCTTAAAAGACAAAGCTAAGACTTGGCTACATTCACTACCAGCAGGTTCCATCACAACTTGGAACACTTTAGCCACACAATTCCTTGCAAAGTACTTTCCCCCAACCAAAACTGCAAAGCTAAGGAATGACATTACATCCTTTGTGCAACATGACTCAGAATCCCTCTGTGAAGCTTGGGAAATGTACAAGGATTTGCTCAGAAAATATCCTCACCATGAGATTACAAAGTGGCTACAAGTCCAAACCTTCTACAATGGACCTTCTGGACTTATGAGAACCACAATTGATGCTGCTGCTGGAGGAGCTTTAATGGCAAATGAGAAGATCAGGCCTGTGACCTAATTGAAGAGATGGACAATAATATTTCTTTGTGGCCAACAGAAAGGAGCGTGATTCAACGAATAGCAGAGATCTATGAATTAGGAACCAACACAACATTGAGTGCCAAGTTGGATCAGATTTGCAAAAGTCTAGATACTATTAACATGAAGGTTGATGCTGGATCCACAAGTTCACCATATGGAGGAGCACCAGAGGCAGAATCGTACAACCAACATGATGAGACGGTGAATTATGTCAACAATTTCAACAGACAGAGAAACAATCCATATTCTAACACCTACAACCTAAGGTGGAGGAATCATCCCAATTTCACATGGAGCAACACTACAGGGTAAAAGAAAAATCCACCACCTGGATTCCAACAGCAAAACAAAGGCCAGAAGTATGAAAAAGAACCAGGAATAGCAGAAATCCGAGCCCAAATGAAAAAGCAACAAGCAAAATATGATGTTATGTTTCAATCCCAAGCATCATTGATTCAAAGCCAAGCTGTTGGACAATTATGACCAATAGCATCACTATTTGTATAGAACATGGTGTTGTTGTACAAATTAACTATGTGACAATAGAAATTGCTCTTTTATCATTTGTAATTGGATTACCGGGATATATAAATGATAAAAGTCCATATGATTAGTTCCGGATTAATAAGATATGAGACAATATTAATCCACTAATGTTTAATCATTAAAATATCCCTAGTCGTAGTATTATCGAGATTGGACATCGATAATGCGGAATAGACTAGTATTGCACTTGTGCGCGTTGTGGGAGCATAACAGCATAGTTCTCAAATATTTGGGTATTGGATACTCATGCAAGTGTAATAGGAGGTTGTGTTTACCGATGGTACGAAAACAGCTTCGCTCTGGATAGACCCCTCGGAATTCCATTGGTAGTATGACTATGTGTCTATGGAAGTCCGAATCAGGGTAGATGTATTTGGTCTTAACCTGAGACTTACATCGCTAATAATTGCGACAATCAGTATACTTTTGTTTTGGTCGTCCAGGGCTTTAACAGGTTATGTGTACGCCTCTTCTGGGTATACTGAGAATCGTAGTGTATTGTGTGTGATGTCAAGATGGAAGTATCACTCCAGTCATATGGAGATGATGATCACGTAGGATACAGAACTAGTACTCTTATGTACTGCAGTCATCGGGATAATATGACTAGGTCATGCTTATCCGATTATAGAGACTAGTTACTAGAGATCCGATATATGCTTCGTACGGGGCAGACAAAATTCCACCTTCAGGCCTAGCATGTGACATTCGATACTGGATCGCTATACGCAATACTACGTATACTACGCTTGACATAGATTACATATTCCTTAAAAGAATATTTCTGGAGAATTGGGTAGGCACGGTGCTTTGCTAGAAGCCAACCATGTCTTGTAAATTGGTAAGAACGTGGTACTAGGTACGCACGTATTCGGATACTCCAATGACTGGATTTACTGCCAACATATCCAGGGATCTCATGGGTCGCTTCCCGAAGATTCACTGATGATGTATGACTCGAACATAATTAATCTGGGATTATTAGAAGAAAGAGAGAAAATTAATCTATGATTAATTGCGGAGAGATTTTATCTGGGATAAAATACTATTTATAGAGAGAGAACGATTATTCGGAATTAATCGATAAAATAATATATTCGATATATTAAATGAAATTAGATTTCGTAATGGAATTAAAATTGGATTTTAACTCGGGCGAACGAATTAATTTAGAATTAATTCGCGAGTGATGTGAATAGTAATTTTACTAGGCATAATTATTTAATTAAATTTGATTTAATTACGTCGCAACGGAAAATTCGTTAATTCGGAATTAGCGAACCCGAGCCCGAGATGTGTTGCGAGCCCACTCGGATTTTGAATCAAGTGGGGCCCACAAGTCTCATCACAAGTCACATCACTAGTCAACTTTGTCACTTTAAGTTGATGGAAGTTGTTGGTAGGTGATTGTGTGTAAAACACACAAGTGTGAAAGGCTTGAAAGACTTTTATCAAACTTTGAATTTGGAATATGTCTTTTAATTTTTTGAAAATTAAACAAGTCAACACTACACAAAAATCACTCTCTATCTCCCAATTCATGCCTTGGGCGTGAACTTCATCTTCTTCCTCTCCCATTTGGCTTGGCCGAAAATGGCCTTGATTTTTCTCTCAAATTGCCGTGAGCCTAGGGCTCATTTGCTTCTTGATTTTGCTTCAAAATCAAAGGTGCTAGCACATCCAATGAGTCTTACAAAGGTGATAGGGAAACATATCCATGAGTTTGGAATTCAAGGAGATGCTTGGAAGCTTTACATACATCAAAGGGGAGCTTGGAGCACAACACAAAGGCTTGGAATTTTTGTTATCTCCTACATCCAAAACCGATCAAAGTGAGTATTTTCCGCATTCTTACTTTGTTTTATTCACATGATTTCTTGCTTAATTGATTTTGGTTTGACCTAGAAAACCCAACATTGGTATCAGAGCCATAATTGAGCATGAAATTGAATTTAGGGTTCTTAAACTTTAATTTGGGATTTTGTGATTTGAGCATGATTTGTTCAAATTGTTTGTTTGAGCTTGCTTATAATATGTTAACTTTGAGTTGTGCATGATCAATTTGAAGAAAAATTAATTGGATTAATTTTCCCCAAAAGATTAGGCTTGGCCGAATATGGTATAGAACCCTAGGTCATGGTGATTTTGATTTTGGACCATTGGATGTATTAAAATGATGGATAAATTGATTTGTGATTTAATTGGATTGAAATCAAAATTAATTAAGAAAAATTTACCATTGCCGTGACCATTAAAGCATGGAAATGAATTGATTTTGTTTCAATTATGTTGGACATGAATTGATAATAATAAAGCATGATTAATTATGTAATCGGTATTTTGGAAATGTTAATTGAATAATTAATTATGGCTATACACTTTAGTTAATTGAATTGTGATATTAGGAATATTGGAATTTAATTAATAAGGCTTAATTTGGAATTGGGCTATTAATATTGTATTTGGGCTTAATGGGCTTGGTTGGGCCAAGTGTGGTTTAGGATAATTGGTTGGATCCAATTGGGCCTAAAACCATTTCCATAAAATCCAAATATGATTATTGGGCCTTTAAAATTTAATTGGGCCTAATGGGCCAAAATTAATTTTGTGGCAAATGATGATTCTTTATTGGGCTTTGGTTGCCAAAGTCCATACCTTATAAATTAATTGAAAGCCCATTGGACTTTAATTAAATTGACATTGGATGTTAATTGGGCTTTGAGACCCATTAAGATTAGATTTAGAATCTAAGTCGCAAAGGCTCATTAATAAAGTGTAATTATTTAATTTGGAATTAATTATGAATTAGTATTGAATACAAATTAAATTGGATTTAATATTGTAGTTTGATATAATTCAAGAATTCGTACTTTGAGTACTTATTCTTAAAACGAGTTGGACTCGCGCAAATCAAATCGTTGTTGAACATTGGATGGTCATTAATTAAAGATTAATTAATTGGATTAGATTGATTGATAACATGCTTTGTGTGAATACATGGATGTGATGTATGAATAATGTATATCAGATGGATATAAGATGGGTGAGGGCAATTTTGGAAATTATTGTAATAAATTAGAATTTATTAAATTGGACCCGTGTCCAGCGTATTATCTCTTGACTCTTTGTATTTCTCTTCTCACCTATTCCCCTCAATGTAAATGAGGTTTCTTTAGAAGTGTTATGTAATTGGGTAGACGTAAGATTTGTACTAGCGGAGAGAGAGGAATGAAGGAATTTGTTCTAGGAACAAAATGTTTTAAATATCCATCCGCATATCATTATTATTTTATTTACCACGCCTTATTATGCTTTTAGAATGCATGCTTAAGGGTGTATGATGAGACCTAATCAAAGATAATTAATTGGTTGCCAATTCGCGAAAAACCCTCAACAAATATTAAGCGTTTTCCTTCCATTGAATGATTCATTCTCAAGATCCAAGATTGGCACCCGTTTGTTGGCCAAAGTCAAGACCTTTGTCCATCGTGGATGTGTTTGAATCATGAAAGCTTTGTTCCATTTCGCATGTCTTGTCCAAGTTGTGATTTGTTGGCCAAAGTCAAGATCACTTCTTGTCCATCGACATCGATTACGAAGCTTTCCAAGTCAATGGGGTCCCGCTTAACTGGAATCATTAAGCTTGTTGTGCCAAAGCCAAGCTTAGTTGATTCAGAGGAAAAAAGGTTAGGGAATATATCGGATATATTGGCATATATTAGATATATGTTTCGGACTTGGATGTCTGACCGGTGCGTAATCACACGCGTATAACGCAAGCGCACGTATTGTTCAAGTAGTATAAAAAGTATCGATCCCACGAGGACTTAATACCTAATCTATTATTTTATGAGGTCAAATGATTACTAGTATCTAACATGTTGATTGATTGATTTGAAATGGTGATGATTCTAAATTTAAAAGCAAGTAAATAAAATTGCACGAAAGTAGGTTTAAGAAAATTCAATATTAGGAAACTATCTAGGGTTGTGAATCTTTCTAATATATTTGAAAAGTTGAAGTGGTTATTTCATGTTTGTGTAATAAATCGGTTTACAAACCTGGAACACTAAATTATGTGAAAGCCTCTGTCGATGGTCAGACGTAAATACCCAGTATAACCCAATTGAACCATATGTCTATGTCAACCAAATTACTGGATTCATTAAGTTTAAGTTCCAATTATGGCTACCCCGCCCGACATGTATATGTCTATCCTGTAAGGAAATCTATTAAAGGATTATCTATCCTCAAGGAAGATCGTGGGCTATTAAGTCTAAGGTTGAAACCTAAAATTCCTTTGTCAAGTTTATTTTAGATTTACCACATCAATCTTATTGGTGATCAGACAAAAGAAGCATTAAGTTAAGACTTAATAAGTAAACCTTTAAATTACCCAAACTATAAAATAACCTCTTATAAACCAGTGATATTAGAATTCATCACAACCCCAGATAACTAACTTAGTTACGACACATAACTAGGGCTAGTAAAAACTTAAATAAAATAAATACATAAAGTAAAATGCTGAAAGTAAATGCTGAAAAGTAAATGACGGAAAGTAAATGCTGAAATTAAATACTGAAAATTAAATGCTGAAAAGTAAATGCTGAAAGTAAATTACTGAAAAGTAAATACTGAAAGTAAATTGCTGAAAAGTAAATTGCTGAAAAGTAAATGCTGAAAGTAAATTGCTGAAAAGTAAATAAAGTAAAAGTACAATAAAAGAAAATGCTGAGGTAAAATGATCCACTTTTATTACTTCTATTTTAGATATCTTCCTTAATATAATATATTAACTTTGCATGATAATTACCAACAAGCCATATAGGCGGTATCCAGATTAAGTCAAATTAATAATTAATTACCAACCGACCAATCAGGCGGTATCCATTTTAGTCAGGTTAAAACCAATTTAAATAATTACCAACAGACCAATATGGCGGTATCCTCGTGAAGTCAGGTTTTAACTAGCTTATATATTATAATTAAGGGAGATTAATCTAAATATTAGTAATAAAAGTTTTACCTTTTACCCCAGCAAAGGGGAGTTACCTCCTCATTACTGAAAAGTAAAACTGAAAAATAAAGAAAGAAAAGTACTGTGCGTAAAAGTAAATTGCGGAAAGTAAAAACTGAAAAGTAAAGAAAAGAAAGTGCGAAAGTGAAATTAATTACTGAAAACTGTAAATAAACAAATAAGATACAATCTTCTTAGTATTCTTAAGGAATTCCTTAGAAGAAAGTATGAATTTACAAATGAAATGGCTTGTATTTAGGCAAAATTTTGCCTCCATCAAATCATCCACCAAATCCATTATTAATTGCTCCACTAATTGCTCCACCAAATCCATTATTAATTGCTCCACTAATGGCTTATCATGTTTGGTGGTGATTTGATAATTTTTATTATTTATTTTTTAATTTATTTTTTGCTTTGAAAATGACTTTAATAATTACACACAACACACTTCTGGATGGTTCATCAATTTCGGGCAGGCAATCTTCCCAATTCGAAATGATTTTGTCTTTCAAAGTTGTAGAGCTTTGAGTCTTCTTTAATCTGGAACTTGAATCAGCTCAATCCGATATCGGAGTAAAACGTTATTCCCAAAATACGACAGATGCGCAAAATTAGAATTTCCAAAACTGCACTTCGTTGAAACGCCCTTTCAAGTTTCTAATCTCCAAAATTAATTTGTCAAGTCAATTTTTGCCCTTATTTGACCCACATTTCGTCCTTAATGATTTCATTGTATCCCAATATTATTTTATCTGTAAAATAAACTAAAACACATCAAAACGTTCATTAAACGCGAGAAACTAAATAAAATATTAAATAAAAGGGGCGGTAAATATTGATATATTTTCCGCTCATCACACCCCCAAACCTAACATTTTGCTAGTCCTCGAGCAAAACAACAAATAAAATACAAGAAACAATTAAATTAAACTAAGCCACTTTCGTAGGGATCACGGTTGCATTTAGCATATGCAACAAGCCTTTCAACCCCTAGGTGTCCTTAGTGGACGAGTTATAGTCTCGTGGGGGCTTACATCAACGATACCCACAACATTTTACAAAAGTAAAAAGATAATAAAACTAATGCACACAAAAGCAAAAGACAAGAGAAAAGAGAATAAAGAAATTAGTGACTAATCAGGTGAAACTTCTACTCCAAGTTACTAGTTGTTTTCTTTCTTTCTAAATTACTGAATAAGTAAATTCTCCGATTATATTTACCATTCTCCATATGCACAGTCGACAAAATTTTAATCAACTCATTTTTTCCCACAACAGCCACAAGTGCAGTTGATAAGAGAGTAATATTTTTGTCCTAAAGTTTTATCAGAATTCACACGTTTTTGTAGCAATGGAATAATTTTTCTGATTTTTCTGATTTTTTCTTTGATTTTTGATTTTTTTTATATACAATACCTTCCGTCTATGTAGCGAGCTTTAAGCCGGTGGCTCCCAAACCAGTTGGCTTTCGGGCACCAGGTGTTAAGACATCCCTACGGACTTAATTACTCAGACTTCAGATATATATATTTTTGGCAGCATCTTTGATCCATGTAGCGAGCTTTGAGCCAGTGACTCCCAAACCAGTTGGCTTTAGGGCACTAGGTGTTAAAACACCCTTACAGACTTAATAACTCGGATCTCAGATTTTTTTTTACTCCATCACTTTTGAGATGCTTCCTCCAATTAAACTATAGCACGAATATTACAAACTTTTCAATTTTAGCTCATGTCCGTATGTTACTATGTGCATGTTGATTATACCTGCTAACTGAGCATATGAAGATCCATTTTAGTCAGTTTTATGGAGAATTTACAAATTAATAATTTAAAATGAAATAAACAAAAACTAACTTGTTTCAAAAATGGTTTGAGATACTCTCAGGAGTGAAAACTCCTTACTCAAATATCTATTACCAATTTCACCTTTTTAGTCAAAATAAAAACACAAAACACAAAATATTTTTGTAATTTTTGAAAATTTTTCAATTTTTTTTTTTCGAAAAATTCTTGGACTAAAAATAAAAACAACACACAAACTAAAAACAAGGTACTGATCAACTAATTCCCTCCCCCAAACCTAAATGAGACATTGTCCCCAATGTCTTAAACGGTAGAAGAAGAGTTTAGAAGATAATACCTGGTTAGCTGAAATTCTACAGAAAATTAAAGGTTAAGATCCAGATTAATCCGACGCCTCTTACCACGATCGTCCTCGGACCAATTTATCATTGAAAGGATAGGGTCAATTTATGGTTCATAGGCTAAGATTTGGTCAATTAGATCCGGAGCAGTTCTGGCAGTAAATATGAGTTCTTTTAAAGGTTTTGACACGAACCCATTTCTCCAGGCATCATCAAGAAACACACAAAGAAAATCATAAAATCCATCAACGTTGTACAGTCTAAGTGGTTTCTGGTGTAGAGGTTCGCCCAAGACAACACTGTTGGAATTTTCTAAGCATCCCAAGATCATTAGCAAGCAATGAAAATAACATGTGAATACATCAAGGAGGTGCGGAATACTCACAATGATCGGTTGAGGCGATGCGGTGAAGAACAAAATCATTTTCTCCCTCCAAGAGTGCTCGGCAAACTCACTGGTTTTGCTGCTTGTTGTCTCGGCAGTGAGCTAAAATTTTGGCCTCCATTTTCGGTCCAAGCTCCAAGCTTTTGGGTGGTTGTTCCATGCTCACGAAGTTAGTTCCCTATCACCTTTGTATGTACTCATTTGGTGTGCTAGCACTTAGTGATTTTGCCACAAAATCACCATGGCTTCACCTCTTTATTCTCGGCATTCTGGACAGAAAACAGAAGAGAAACAGCCCTTGTGGCGTGAGCGATGAAGAAGAGAGTGTTGTTTTTGGCTCCAAAACCGTGAACCATAGAGAGAGAATGGAAGTTGTGTATTTTATAATTGATTTCCAAAATCAATTAAACATATACCAAACATATAATAATAATATATGTCAATCAAGCTTTCAAAAAGCTTTCCAACCACTTCCATCAAGTCACATCACTCAATCAATCAAGTGACAAGTTGTCACATCACTAAAAGTGACTAATGATTTGACGCTTGATGTGACTTGCGTTCCGCACTCGAATTAGAAATGCGAATGCACTCGCAAACACTCGCGGGCTCGGGTTCGCTAATTCCAAATAAAGATTTTTCTGTTGCGACGTAATTAAATGATTATGCCTAGTGAAATCACTATTTTAGTCGCTAACGAATTATTCTAAATTAACTCATTCGCCCGAATTAAAACCAATTTCAATTTCGTGTCGAAATCCTATTTCGTTTAATATATCGAATATATTAATTTATCGATCAATTCTAATTAATCTTTCTCTCTTTTATTAATATTTTTATCCCAGATAAAATATCTCCATAATTATTCCCAGATTAATTTTCTCTCTCATCTAATTAATCCCAGATTAATAAAGTGCGAGTCATACGTCATCGGTGAATCTTCGGGAAGTAACCCATGAGATCCCTGGATATGTTGGCAGTAAATTCGGTCGTCGGACTATCCGAACACGTAAGTACCTAGTACTACGTTTGTACCGATTTACAAGACAAGGTTGGCTTCTAGCAAAGCGCCATGCCTACCCAATTCTCCAGAAATATGCTTACAGGAATAAGCGATCTATATCATGCGTAGTATACGTAGTATTGCGTATTTCGATCCAGTATCAGATGTCACGTGCAAGGCCTGGGGCTGGAAATGTGTCTGCCCCGTACGAAGCACATAACCTCATATTACACTTGAATGAGTATCCTATACCCAAATGTATGAGAACTATGTCGTTGTGCCCTCACAACACGCACAAGTGTAATACTAGTCTTTTACGCATTATCGATGTCCAATCTCGATAATACTCTGACTAGGGATATTTAATGATTTATCCTTCGTGGATTGATATTGTCTCATATCTTCTCAATCCAGGAACAAATCACATAGACCTCCTATCATTTATACATCTTGGTGATCTAATCACAAATGATAAGAGAGCAATCTCCATTGTCACATAGTTAATTTGTACAACAACACCATGATCTGTACAAATAGGGACGCTATGGGTCATAACTGTCCAACAATCTCCCACTTGGCCTATAGCCAGTCACTCGAGTGTCTTACACCCGAACTATGTACGGTTCGCTCAAATTACTGAGAAAAGGCTTTCGTCAGTGGATTTGCATGATATATCATCTGATGCGATTTATTCGATCATCACATCGCCACGATGTATGATCCGAATGAATCAGATGAATATCGAAGTATATATCTGGATCGTTGATGAGACCATTAATTCTTTAGCCTATGTTGTAGCCTAGCTCAGCTGCTAATAGAACTATATCTAATCTAATTAGATTTATTATCGACCAAAGTGACTTCTATTGCTGCCTCAGCTGCAGCAATAACCTGAATTTGTTGTTTATTCGGTAACAGTATCTTGCTTGGAAGATTTCCAGCTCACTGTTCCGTTATTCAAATTGTATAGTACCGTTTGTGACTTATAGTCATTTTATCGGTTTAGGAAACTTGCAGTAGTGATCCCAGTCACTTCAAGTTCTCTATCTCCATAGTATAAGACATCATCCTTAGTTCTCTAAGAAACTAATGGATGTTCTTAATATCAATCCAGTGACTATCACTTGGATTGGCCTGTTTGTGACTCCATATACTCAAACCGTATGAGACACCAGGTCACATACATTTTTCATTGTACGCGTTCTCGGAGAGTTTTCTCGAAGCCTAGCTTTCACCGATTATTATGGGAATATCATTCCAAGAAATGACATATTATCATTATTTATAGGACAGTCATTGTCATTGCGCTCCCATTACCTCCTTATATACACAAGAATCATTTCGTTTTGAATTAAATCATAAACTATTATGATTAGATCAAAACGATAATTCCAAGAACTTAATGCTTACTTCAATCCAAACATGGATTGAATAACCTGCAAACCTTGTTTGCTAGTTTTGGTACGAAAAAACCGACAGGGTGTTGTAAACATCCTCCAAAAGGTTTCCGTTAAGGAAATCAGTTTTGGCATTTAGCTGCCATATGTCATAAATGAAACATGCAGCATCAGCAAGCATTATCCTCATGGATTTACCGTGGCAACAGTTAAAAGATTTCGTTGTAATCAACACAATGTTGATAACGATACCTTTTCGCTACAAGCCTAGCTTAGTGCGTTGGTATGTTACCATCCATGTATGTCTTCCTTGAAGACTTATATAGTACCAACAGGCACAATGCCTTGCGGTACATCAACTAGTATCCAAACTAAGTTGATATACATGGAATCCATTTCGAATTATATGGCACTTTGCCATAATAGGGAGTCGATACCTTGTATCACTTTCTCATACGTAGTCAGTTCGTATTCCTCAATAAGATTGACATCTTTATGAGGTGAGATCAGAAACCCATACCCCAGGTTTTTTTCTGACTCTCTACGACTTACGTGGTTCTTGTGTATTTGAAGATTACGGTATAGTTTCATCCTTGATGAACTATTTGTGTTCCATTTAGGAATCGGTGCCTGGAACAGTATTACTCCGATTTTTATCGAGTTTTACTTTCCTCCCACTTACCACTACATATCGGTGTTCCTCTTAGGAAAACCGCATGGTGAGCGACAATTACATTGTTCTTTAGTGAGTTGTATAAGTACTATACTTTGGTTTCCCTAGGATAACCAACAACTTTGGCACTTATCCGATTTGGGTTCTAGTTGGTATCATCCAAACATATTCCTAGCATTCCCAAATCTGTCAAACAGATTTTATGGAACCTTATTCAAAATAGTTCTTGCACTGTTAAAGCTTATCTGTTGAAGAAATGGTAGTCTCAGAGCGACGAACCTCTCAGAGCTCTCATGATTAACCTTATCATGTCTAACAAAATTCGGTTACTCTGTTCGGACACCCGTCAAAATGACGTGTTCCGGGAGGAGTCCTCATTGAAAGAATACTATACTCTTTCAAGTATATAGAAACTTATTGCTTAAGTATTTTCATCATGGTCTAACCGTGATGGTTTTATACTTTAGCCGATCTGTTTGTCTACTTCGTGTCGAAACTCTAAAAGTTTCCGATTTGTGTTTCAAAAGAACACATAACCATAACGCGATGCACATCCGTAAAGGTCACGAAATATTCATATCCATATCTAGCCTAGCTAGACATGGGCCCACTTGCTTCACTATGAATTAGGGCTAACAGATCGGTGGCATTTACACTTTTACCAAGTAAATAGTGTTATAGGCACTTTGCCCAATAAACTAGATTCGTAGACTTTATTTGATTAGAATCAAATTTGTCCTAGTGGATATACTAGTCTTATTTAATTGTGTCTCAGACAACTATGCCATATTTAAGTTTCTTCTTATCAAATTAGTTTAAGCTATTTGTTTGACATTTTGTATGTTTAAGATTTATTTATATTCAAAATATAAATTCTGTTATTCACATCTAATGTGGTTTATCTCAATATCATCTTTATAAAATAAAACACTTTAGTGTTATAGAATATAAAGGTCATCCGCAGTGGATATACACTGATACAGAGATATTGTTTCTAGTCAAACTAGTTACATTATAACAGTTTCCTAATTTAAGTACACACCCGAAGGGTAGTTCCTAAAATTAGGTATCTACGGTTAAAACAGCGACTTCGTCCCGTTTTCAATTCGCAGATTAATCTCTACTGAAGTCAGTATCCTGCTCAAAGCAGATTCTGCACACCAGTACATATTTATGTACCACACTAAGTATTTAAAATCCAATTTTAATATTAGTAGTGAACATATTTTATGACAACATATTTGAAGTCCAGAGCCTTGCTCGTTCTTCAATTCCTTCATGTCTGCTTTGTCCAAACGGCAGTCACGCTTCTGCGATCCCGTTTGCCACATTTAGGCAGACATTTTGGGATATGTCCTTTATCTTCCCAGAAGTTATAATGATTTGCCTTTGCCCTTTTCGGTACCACAGAAGCCTTTGGCCAAGCCTTGGCCTTCTAGGAATATCGAAATAAGATCCGCCTTGCGCTACTTGCCTTATTGCAAACTTTGGCTTTGTCTCATTGAGAATAGCCATTAACTCTCCAAGAGTTTACTATTGCAATATAGTACTTCTAAGATCTAAGAATAGATCTATGAAGATCCTTCAATTTCAATATCATACTTTAATGATCTAACCCTTAGTTCTGACAAAGAAATTAAAGAGTCTATTTGGCAAGTTTAATGGATTAAGCACTAAAGTTATCATCACATGAATATTCAAATATCATGCTCTACTATTTGCTAACTCCGAGCTTAGGCCTAATATGTTATTTTATCAAATAAAGTAACTTATTAGTTTCCAGGACCATCCTGAATTTTATTCCCAATTTGAAAATTAAACCATTTAAATACATTTTCCCTAGGATTATGTTTTAAATGTCAATCTTTCATTTATATCTTGATTTAATAGTCCAACTATTTAATTAACGATTTAGGTACTATTCATTATTGATTACTATAGTCCAACTATTTAATCAACTATAATTTAATAGGTTGATTACAGTCCAATGTTAATTAAAACAACAATTTAATATTAGTTTCCAACTAATAATTTTAATATATTTGACGAATGATATTTGATTTGAGCGCGTATGGCAAGTAATTAAATGAATATTACAAATTCAATTCTTGCCTCTCACAATTTTCGGTGAGCCTCTAACCCTCTGTCGAGTACTCGGGAAACCATGTTTCCTAGTGGGCTAGGATCCCGTTAAATATCACACAATCTTGACTTTGGCCAACAATTTTTATGATAGTTAACTAGGTAGATCTCTAAAATCAATTGGATCCAATCCAATTCCTAGATCCAGTAGGGGGACATCCAAGTCTGAAACATATATCTTATATATGCTAATATATCCAATATATTGCCTAACCTTTTTCCTCTGAACCAACTAAGCCTTGGCTTTGGCACAACAAACTTAGTGATCCCAGTTAAGCGGAACCCATTGACCATGGAAAGATTCGTAATCAATGTCGATGGACAAGAAGTGGTCTTGACTTTGGCCAACAAGCCACAACTTAGACAAGACACTGATATGGAACAAAGCTCTCGTGATTCAAACACATCCTCGACGGACAAAGGCCTTGACTTTGGCCAACAAACCAATGCCAGTCTTAGATCTTGAGTATGAATAACTCAATGGAAGGAAAAACGCTTAATATTTTGTGAGGGTTTTTCGCGTGCAAATTGGCAACCAATTCATTATCTTTGTTAAGGTCTCATCATCATACACCCTTAAACATGCATTCTAAATACATAATAAAGCGCGTATAATAAAATAATAATGATATGCGGATGGATACTTAACACATTGATCCTAGATCAAATCTCTCTCTTTCTCTCTCCCGCTAGCACAAGTATTACTTCTACCCGTTACACTACACTTCTAAAGAAACCTCATTTACATTGAGGGGAATATGTGAGAAGAGAAATACAAAGAGTATGAAGGCAATAGGCTGGACACGCAGGTCTAATTAATAAATTCTAAATTTATTACAACAATTTCTAAAATTGCCCCACCCATCTAATATCCATCCGATATACATTATTCATGCATCACAACCATGTATTCACAGAAGCATGTTATCAATCAATCTAATCAATTAATTAATCTAATAATTAATGACCATCCAATGTTCAAACAATGATTTGATTTTGCGCAAGTCAAACTCGTTTTGCGAATAAGTACTCAAAGTACGAATTCTCGAATTAAATAAACTACAACATTAAATCAATTCAATTTGTATTTAATACTAATTCGCCATTTAATTCCAAATTAAATACTACACTTTATTAATAAACCTTTTACGATTAAATTCCAAATTTAATCGTTATGGGTCTCAAAGCCCGATTAACGTCCAACGTCAATTTAATTAACTCCAATGAGCTTTTAATTAATTTCTATAAGCCGTGGACTTTTGGTCAACTTGGGTCAAACCCAATAACCAAAGCCCAATCAAGGAGCAACCCCATAAGCCTAGAAATCAATTTAGGCCCATTAGGCCCAATTAAAATAATTAAGGTCCATTAGTCGCATTTTGGCTTTATGGAAGTGGTTTTGGGCCCAATTGGATCCAACCAATTTAGCCTAAACCTAACTTGGTACAACCAAGCCCAGTAAGCCCATTTACAACATTACAAGCCCAATTTAATTAAATTACAAAATCCAATTTCACAATTTAATTATTCCAAGTGTATAGCATAATTAATTACCCAAATCAATATTTCCAAAACACCAAATTAGCCTAATTAATCATGCTTATCATCATTAAATCATGTCCAACATAATTTAACAAAAATCAAACCCAAACCATGCTATCAACTCTCGGCAATTTGGGGTTATTTATATCCGATTCGGTTTCAATCCAATTAAATCCACAATCGACATTAAATCAATATTTCCCAATCGTTTCAAGTCATCCAATGATCAACGAAACAAAAATTACCAAGAATTTAGGGTTCTTATCCATTCGGCCAAGTTAAGGATTTTGGGGAAAAATATTCCAAACAATTTTTCTTGAAATTGATCCAATCAAACTTCAATTTAAACATGTTTTAAGCATACTCAATCATCCAATTTCACTAAATCATGCTCAAAATCAATTTACCCAATTTTAACCCTAAATCATTTTCAAGCTCAACCTTGCTCATAGATACCTTTGTTGGAATTTGCTAAGCATCCCAAGATCATTATCAAGCAAAGAAAATAACATGTGAATACATCAAGGAGGTGCAGAATACTCACAATGATCGGTTGAGGCGATGCGGTGAAGAACAAAATCATTTTCTCCCTCCAATAGTGCTCGGAAAACTCACTGGTTTTACTGCTTGTTGTCTCAGCAGTGAGCTAAAATTTTGGCCTCCATTTTCGGTCCAAGCTCCAAGCTTTTGGGTGGTTGTTTCAATGCTCACGAAGTTAGTTCCATATCACCTTTGTATGTACTCATTTGGTGTGCTAGCACTTAGTGATTTTGCCACAAAATCACCATGGCTTCACCTCTTTATCTCGGCATTTCTGGACAGAAAACAGAAGAGAAACCCCTTGTGGGCGTGAGAGATGAAGAAGAGAGTGTTGGTTTTGGCTCCAAAAATCGTGAACCATAGAGAGAGATTGGAAGTTGTGTATTTTTTATAATTGATTTCCAAAACCAAAGTATATTGATTGTCGCAAGTATTAGCGGTGCAAGTCTCAGGTTAAAACCAAATACACCTACCCTGATTTCGGACTTCCATAGACACATAGTCATACTACCAATGGAATTCCGAGGGGGTCTATCCAGAGCGAATCTGTTTCCCGTACCATCGGTAAAACATAACCTCCTATTACACTTGAATGAGTATTATATACCCAAATATATGAGAACTATGCCGTTGTGCCCTCACAACACGCACAAGTGTAATACTAGTCTTTTACGCATATCGATGTCCAATCTCGATAATACTCTGACTAGGGATATTTAATGATTTATCCTTCGTGATTGATACTGTCTCATATCTTCTTCAATCCAGGAACAAATCACAGGGACCTCATATCATTATTATACATCTTGGTGATCTAATCACAAATGATAAGAGAGCAATCTCCATTGTCACATAGTTAATTTGTACAACAACACCATGATATGTACAAATAGTGACGCTATGGGTCATAACTGTCCAACAAACACTGTAAAAATTTACTCCAATGTACCCAAGCCACCTGGCAAAGCAATAAAAGCATCAGCACATTTAATCATTTCTACTAAATGTTCAGACATACCTGGCATGATCAGTTCATCTCCGTTTTGATGGTCCAATAAGATTTGCCTCCGCCTAGGGTTTTGAATGATTCCCAAAACGTGACTGCCTCCTTCCTATACGGCCTTTGAAACGATCCCCATTAGTCCAAGATTGCCTCCGCCATATACCAAGTGCTTATTCCTTGTAGCTAAGACTCGCCCCAATTCCTGTGCTGCTTCTACGTATTGTGGCTTAACACCAACACTAGTACCGCTGTAGGCATTGCATTTTTGCATATCGAACCCGATGAGGAGTCTCGTAAGGAGGCACTACCTTTAAGTCGTGGAAGTTGCGGAAATGGTCGTCGGAAAGGAGAAGTCAAGATTGACATATTATTGGTTTTGATTCGCTAAGTTCGCTCGGAGTTCGCATGTTGAATCTTCGTTTCGAGGTACATCTTTGACCCTAAATTCCCGCAAATCACTCTAAGCCCACCTAAACACCTAAACCCACATCCAAAGCCTATGAAACCAAAATAGATCAAACACCAAGCCCACCACCCATGAGGCCCACGACCATGACACCAAAATTCACCCTCCTTGCACTATTCAAACATGATTTATCCTTCCACCAATTTACTTTACACCTTTGATCTCACATTTACCTTGACACCTAATTTTCAAGGCATTATTAGATCAACCCCACATCATTTAGCCATCACACCCCACGCCCATCACCATCCCCTCATTTCTTCATTTTCCATCACCTTTTTTTGAATTTTCAACAAAGGATCACAATTATACATAACCTTCCTTCCATCTCCAAACAAAACTTGTCATTTCATTTCCTTTCCTTTCAACCTTTATTGAATTTTCAACAAAGGATCACAATTATACATTACCTTCCTTCCATTTCCAAACAAAACTTGTCATCAAATTGATTACCTTTCATTATCACTTGCCAATCTCATTAATGCCCTCCATTTGCCTATTTAAAACCTCATTTTTCTGCCTTGGAACACATAATACACATCAAGAAAAGATTAAGCATTTTGAAGAACAAAACAGCCCCTTGCCTCCCCTTGCTCTCACGTACACAGCTCTCTCCTTCACTGCCTTAGTCACGCCCAAAGGCCATCCTCCATTCAGCCCCTTGTCACGTCCATACATGCCTCAAGTCAGTGCCTCAAGTCACGCCTAAACCATCAACAAAGCAGCTCTCCACTCAGCCCCCTTGTTCACGCCTCAAGTCAGCCCTCACAGCCCCTTCTCACGCCTCTAATCAGCCCTCAACTCACTGCCTCAAGACACGCATAAAGCCTCCAATTCAGTACATCATCTAGCCTCCATTTAGACCTGAAAGTCACGCCCCTCACTGCCTCTCACACACCTCTATTCAGCCCTCCACCTTGTCTTTATAGTTCACGCAAATTAGCCTCCCATTCCAGCCCCAAGAAACACGCCCAAACAGTCCCCTTACACGTCCAAACCACTGCTTCATATTACCCCTGAAACCAACTCCTAAATAACCCTAATTTTAGCCCCCAAACCAGTGAATAAACTGCCCTAAACACCCTCTAAAATTCGCCCAAAACAGCAGCTCAAACACACTCAAAACAGTCCCCAAATTCACCGAAACAGTGAATAAAAAACTGCACTTGAAAGTCTTCGAGAAACCGAACAAACGGCAGTCCAATACCCCTCAAAATTCACCAAAACAGCCCATAATTCATTGCAAACCAGTGAGCAAAGTGTGGAGATTTAAATTGCAGCGAAACGAAGTGGAAACAGCGGACGAAACAGCGAAAGTGAGTAAAACGTCGAAACAGTGAACCGGTGGAATCGTGGTGTCTTAGCCTTTCCGACGGCCATATAACGCACCTCCAAAGAACGACAAAAAAAAGGTTAGACCTGAGGGTTTATATTATTAAATTTATTCACATAAAATAATGATTTAAAAAAATGTGTTTAGCATGAATAGTTAGTTTGGCATGTTATTTTGAATTTGTTCACATGAAATAATGATTTAGTGTATGATGTGATTTTGGGTGAATGGAATATGTGTTCTTTCTTGTGGTATATTGGATGGAAACCCGGACATAAATTCCATAGCCGAATCTGAATGGACGGTATTATGGTTTGCACTCGGGATACAATGCCCCGTACCACTTGAAGGATTCATGTATTCCATTTCATCCAACTTGTATTTGAGCATGATTAGGTCATTAGAACGTTATTTTATTTCAAGCATGTTTTAGTTATTTATCTTTTGTATGAGAAATTTAAGTTTAGGTATGTTTAGATTACTATGTATGTAACATGTTTGATGAGTGATGCCGAATGTTTGCCGTAGTAAAAATTTACTTTCAAAGCATGCGAATTTAGATTTAGGCCTATAGGAATTTAGAGTAGTTTTACCAATGTATGTCTTGTAGACTTGGTTAATATTACACAAATCCATCCATTACAATTGACATAAGTAAGGGACCATTCCGAACCCAACGGTTTGAGGTCTTCCCTTGCGAGGGGTGAGTGCGGCCTTAAATCATTTTCCCAGTTCACACCGGGTGGCGACTCCTTTATTCTCCGGTTTAGTCCTCTGTTGGCTACTCCGTACTCCCAACTAGGCCCTGAGTCTAGAACAGCATGCGTCGCCCAGCTCCTGTGTCCTACAGTCTGGCGACTCCACTGGGGATAAAGAATCGGCCCAGAAATAATATCTTGTAATGTTTGTGATTTTTGTTTTAATTAATCATGTCTACTGTGGGTTTAAGGAGTTTAATCAAAGGCATTGTTAAGGCTAGGTGATGGTTTGGTGTCTTCCTTCACTCACTACCTTTTTATAAGGAAAAGCTGTGAAGGCACCTAGATAATCATTACTGGTAGCTCGTTGTGACAGACTAGTTTGGAGGACTCGTTGTTTATTCCTGTCACCAAGCGATAAGAGCCTAAGGGGCTTGGGTACTTAAGAGAGCCTCGCTCCACCCTCCCTTTGGGGAATCTACAATGGGAAATCCATTTGACAGTCAGTCACACACTGTAACTCGTTGGCACGTACCGTGAGGTATAAAAAAGGTGCGCTCACTTGGTCGTTTGAACCCTTGAGTGGGGAGTCCTAGTTGTGGGCAAACCTTCGTCAGCGAGAGCCTTTGTTTACATTCTTTTAAACCTATATGCGAACCATTGTTGCATGACCCATAAAAATTACCTCTTTATGTTTGTGCTGTGGACCATCTTCATTTGGATTCAATTGGACTTTTGTCAAGAGATATGAACTGGTTGGGCCATTTAAACTGGAACGAGTTTGTGTCCTTTGACAATTGGGTCAAAAGTTTCTAAAATACCGATGGGCCATTTTGTATTTAGGCCTCTTATCATTTGAAGTTGTTTAGTCATGTTATCGCATAGTGTAAACGTGTTGGGTCTTTTCAACTGGGACAAGTTTGCACCCAACGATATTATGATTGAATACTTTAAAATGACGATAGGCCAACTTATATATGTATTTTCTGCATCACACGCATTTCATGCATACACGCATCATGTTAACCCTTTTGTGTCTTAAAAGCCATCATAGACTCCCGTTGGGTTAGGAAAACAGAGAGACTCGTCAAGAGACCGTCAGTGAACATGGGCAAGTCAGCCAACGAGGGATCCCGCCTGGATCAATTGGAGATTAAAGTAACCGAAATTGCTGAGAAGTTGCAATCTTTGACTAATGTTGTGGCCAGTTTGACTGTATCCCCTGTAGCCAATAACAAGAAGTGTTGCAACCAGAATGGAAAACCATTGGAAAACCTTCAATGACCAAGCCCACTCCCTCTGAGGTTACCCCTATTAGAAATAGACAATTCTCCAATCTTGGTAAACCTTTGTCAGAGGTATTTAAAGAGGTGAAAAGGCAAGGACTCATATATCCCTTAGAGCCTAAACCACTTCCAAGCCATGTGCCACGCTACCTTAACCTAAACCTTTACTGTTACTTTCATCAGCAAAAGGGTCATGAAACTAACGACTGCACCCGCCTTAGGCACGAAATCCAAGACCTCATAGACTCCCACAAAATACCTGACCCTGAAAAAGAACAACGCGACACACACAGAAAACCTCCACCCATACATATGATCAACACCGGCCTACCCGACAGCCTTGTCCTCCAAACCCACAACCACCAAACTTCTCGCATAAGGATACAGGACAACAGTGGCAAAGATGAAATAAAGCAGATGGGGGATTTCTGGGAAAACTTCTCGGACAGTGACGAAGAAGAGGTGGCAAAAAGGGAAAGTAAATGGGAAAAAGAACTACTGCAGTTGGAGAATCTGATGTTCGAAGAAAGCAAGAAGACGGGCGAAGACGAAGTTACAAATGATGGAGGTGTTTGTTTCCCGGATCTTATTCAATTATGATCCAGTATTTATAAAGACATTGATCCTGTTTATTTGTTCGAACCTTTTTTTCTTGATAATAAAGACGTTCATTTCGCTTACTTGCCTGAGTTTCTCAACTTGCAACATGAGTATATTTGACAAAAGTATTCAACCCTGGTACTATAATGCTTGATGATGTTTAGAACACGGGGAATCGTTAGAAGAAGTAAGCAGAAAAGACAGGGTAGCCATCCATAAATTGGGAAACGGAGTAGTAAAATTTTCAGATTTAGAAGAGGATGAGTTCACCAAGCTGATCAATGTTGACAGATTAAAGCTGTATTTAGCCTGAGGAAGAGAAGATCGAGCAGTCACCAAGAGAAATGGCAGAAGACCTAACCTGACGGGATAGGAAGTTCATCCATGCATACACGTAACTTGCATCCCTTGTCTTGTGTTTTGTGTTTGCAGATTTCAGACAAAAGAGAACCAGCAGGGGGTGACCAGAGACATGCGGCGCCAAGGAGCACAACGAGGATCTAACCCATCATGAACAGGGATGACCTCTACACTTGCATACGTACATATCACATGCACGTGTTTTATTCTGTTGTTTTGTTTGTGTTCGCAGGTCTCAAAGAAAAAAAACAAAGAAAGAAAGAAAGAAAAAGAAAGCAGCAAAGATCAAAAGGTGGCACAAGCACTGAGGATGACATTGAAGACACATTAACAGATGGATCTCAGTCATGTCTGGCTGAAGACGATGAATTTAGTGCTAACAGGGAGGCAACCCATGCACTTTGTTGCGATTTCTGTTTTCATGTTTTGTGTATACATGTTGTAGAATTTTTAATTTTGTGTGTTATTTTGGTAGGTAAAAGCAAAAACATAGCATTTTAAGACAGAGGAAATGGTGTTTGGGCAATCACAAAAATGGGAGCTAATTCATTAGTGGTGGCAGAGTAAGATATACATCCAAGTAAGAGAAAGAAAATGGAAGCAACTTCACAGCAGCGATTCAAGAGAATTTGTGTTTTCTGTGGATCTAACACTGGTAATAAACCAGAATTCATTGAGGCTGCAAAGGAATTGGGGCGAGTCATGGCTGAGAAGAATATGCACCTAATATATGGCGGTGGAAATCTTGGGATAATGGGAAGCATCTCAAAAGCCGTTCAGGATGGTGGCAGTCATGTTTTGGGAATCATCCCAAGACCTTTGGCGGACGAACAGTTGATTGGACCAACAAATGGAGATGAACGCATCGTATCAGGTATGTCTGAACGACTCCATGAAATGATCAATACTGCGGATGCGTTTATTGAGTTACCGGGTGGACTTGGTACCCTTGAAGAAATATTCACAGTAGCATCATGGGCGCATTTAAACATTCATCGGAAGCCCATTGGGATACTCAACATTGAGCATTTCTTTGATTTTCTGTTTGTATTTCTCGCGGAAGCCAAGAGACATGAGTTCGTCACCAAATCTGTGGAAGATATTTTCTTCACTGCGACAAAGGCCGAAGAGTTGATTGACCAGATCCTAGCTTTTGAACCGAAGCTCGACCCCATCCTCTCCAAATTGGACTGGACAGATAGTGATCGTGGCAAGAAGCGCATATTGGACATTGATCTTAATCAGTGATGTTTCCTACTGACCAGGTATTACAGACATGAAATATTTGAAAGTTTGTGCTCTAGTTTAATTGTTGAAAAAAAAATGAAAAATGAAAAAAAAATGAAAAAAAAAAAAAGTAGAGTGAAAAAAAAAATAAGTGAGAAAATATTTTGATAGTTAGACATATGTCCGGTGATGACATTGTATGCTGAAAAGAGAAACCTTAGAAACGATAAGTGCGAGACGTGCTCTCGTCCGATATTCTGAATGGATTGATCTTAGCTAGACCCGTGAGCACTTGATTACGGGATCCTAGCAGTAGAAGCCTGAGTGGTTGGCAAAGTGACTAGTTGAAGAGATGATGGATCAGTGAATGACCGTTTACCTGGAAGTCCACCCTGGTTTACTGATGCTATAATACATGATATGGTTTGAAAAAAAAAAAAAGGTCTCTGAAATAGAAAGAAATAAAAGAAAAAAAATAGACCACTTATAACCGATAAGCGTGAAGCTACCCATGGGCGAGTATTAGGACCACCATGAGGAGAAATGCTACCTTAAAGGGTAGGTGTGTCAGAAAAAGAAAAGAAAAGAAAAAAGAAAATTCAAATTGAAAAGAAAGAGACAAGAGAAAAAAGACGAACACCATATCATGTTGAGTATGCTGAAGTAATCACAGAACGTGATTAAGACATCCAGGTTGGTTAGACCCACTGGTTCGATTCTCGAAAGCAAAATCATCGAGTTGGCCCACTTAAGGAACAAGCTGCGAAAGAGCCTTAGCACACACACACTAGGAGTCTAGTTCAGATCACATATTCAGACGATCGGAGTTGAGTATATTAAGTACTTTGAAGGTTCTCTGGTTTTGACACAAAGCATTCGTTGAGGACGAACATATGTTTATCTATTAAGATTGTCTCGAGGAGAGCAATATAGTATGTTGAAATAAATCATTTGCATCATTATCAATCTTTTTCGGGTATGGGACTCTGGGGGCGAGGCCCACATAATTATCAATCTTTGTCGGGTACGACACTCTGGGGGCGAGGCCCACATCATTACCAGTCTTTGCCGGGTATGGCACTCTGCGGGTTGAGGCCCACATCATTATCAGTCTTTGCTAGGTATGGCACTCTGGGGGCGAGGCCCACATCATTATCAGTCTTTTCCGGGTATGACACTCTGGGGGCGAGGCCCACATCATTATCAGTCTTTACCGGGTATGGCACTCTGCGGGTTGAGGCCCACATCACTATCAGTCTTTGTCGGGTATGGCACTCTAGGGGCGAGGCCCACATCACTATCAGTCTTTGCCGGGTATGACACTCTGCGGGTTGAGGCCCACATCATTATCAGTCTTTGCCGGGTATGGCACTCTGCGGGTTGAGGCCCACATCATTATCAATCTTTGCCGGGTATGGCCCTCTGGGGGCGAGGCCCACATCATTATCAGTTTTTGCTAGGTATGGCACTCAGGGTATGGAGACATCCGATCAGTTTTTCCAGGTACGGCACTCCGGGTACGGAGACATCCGATCAGTTCAGCCAGGTATGGCACTCCGGGTATGGAGATATCAGATCATTTCAGCCAGGTACGGCACTCCGGGTATGGAGATATCAGATCATTTCAGCCAGGTACGGCACTCCGGGTATGGCGACATTAGATCAGTTCAGCGAGGTACGGCACTCCGGGAATGGAGACATGAGATCAGTCCAGCCAGGTACGACACTCCGGGTATGGAGACATCAAATTATTCTACCAGGTACGGCACTCCGGGTATGGAGATATCAAATCAGTTTTGCCAGGTACGACACTCCGGGTATGGAGACATTTCAGCGACACCTTGAGTATGAGGTTTAGCGCGCCAGGTACGGCACAATCATACATATGTGGCTCTCTAGGTATGGAGACGTCACTACGACACCCTAGGTACGGGGTTAGCACTCACACATTTTATGGCTCTCTAGGTACGGAGACGTCACTGCGACACCCTACGTACGGGGTTAGCATTCAGACCACAGTGACGCCCTATGTACGGGGTTAGCATGTCGGGTACGGCATGTGGACTATTCAGATATTTGTGGCTCTCTAGATACAGAGACGTCACTGCAACACCCTAGGTACGGGGTTAGCATTCAGACCACAGTGACGCCCTATGTACGGGGTTAGCACGTCGGGTACGGCATGTGGACTATTCAGATATTTGTGGCTCTCTAGATACAGAGACGTCACTGAGACACCCTAGGTACGGGGTTAGCATTCAGACCACAGCGACGCCCTAGGTACGGGGTTAGCACGCCAGGTACGGCATGTGGACTATTCAGACATTTTGTGGCTCTCTAGGTACGGAGATGTCACTGCGACACCCTAGGTACGGGGTTAGCATTCAGACCACAGCGACGCCCTAGGTACGGGGTTAGCACGCCAGGTACGGCATGTGGACTATGTGGACTACCGAGGAGTATGTGGACTATGTGGACTACCGATGAGTATGTGGACTATGTGGACTACCGAGGAGTATGTGGACTATGTGGACTACCGTGGACTACCAAGGAGTATGTGGACTATGTGGACTACCGTGGAGTATGTAGACTACCGTGGACTACCGTGGAGTATGTGGACTATGTGGACTACCGTGGACTACCGAGGAGTATGTGGACTATGTGGACTACCGAGGAGTATGTGGATTATGTGGACTACCATGGAGTATGTGGACTATCGTGGACTACCGTGGAGTATGTGGACTACCGTGACACCCTAGGTACGGGGTTTAGCACTATCAACTCAGCACAGCAGGCAGACCATGTGGCAGCTGGCGAGCCAGGTAAGTAAAAATGCATTGCACGCACTTTGATAGGATTGTCATTGGCACACACTGAACAAGTCCCATCAAAGTGGGGGCGACTGTAGGCATTACATTTTTGCATATCGAACCCGATGAGGAGTCTCGTAAGGAGGCACTACCTTTAAGTCGTGGAAGTTGCGGAAAATGGTCGTCGGAAAGGAGAAGTCAAGAATTGACATATTATTGGTTTTGATTCGCTAAGTTCGCTCGGAGTTCGCATGTTGAATCTTCGTTTCGAGGTACATCTTTGACCCTAAATTCCCGCAAATCACTCTAAGCCCACCTAAACACCTAAACCCACATCCAAAGCCTATGAAACCAAAATAGATCAAACACCAAGCCCACCACCCATGAGGCCCACGACCATGACACCAAAATTCACCCTCCTTGCACTATTCAAACATGATTTATCCTTCCACCAATTTACTTTACACCTTTGATCTCACATTTTACCTTGACACCTAATTTTCAAGGCATTATTAGATCAACCCCACATCATTTAGCCATCACACCCCACGCCCATCACCATCCCCTCCCATTTTCTTCATTTTCCATCACCTTTTTTTGAATTTTCAACAAAGGATCACAATTATACATAACCTTCCTTCCATTTCCAAACAAAACTTGTCATTTCATTTCCTTTCCTTTCAACCTTTATTGAATTTTCAACAAAGGATCACAATTATACATTACCTTCCTTCCATTTCCAAACAAAACTTGTCATCAAATTGATTACCTTTCATTATCACTTGCCAATCTCATTAATGCCCTCCATTTGCCTATTTAAACCCTCATTTTTCTGCCTTGGAACACATAATACACATCAAGAAAAGATTAAGCATTTTGAAGAACAAAACAGCCCCTTGCCTCCCCTTGCTCTCACGTACACAGCTCTCTCCTTCACTGCCTTAGTCACGCCCAAAGGCCATCCTCCATTCAGCCCCTTGTCACGTCCATACATGCCTCAAGTCAGTGCCTCAAGTCACGCCTAAACCATCAACAAAGCAGCTCTCCACTCAGCCCCCTTGTTCACGCCTCAAGTCAGCCCTCACAGCCCCTTCTCACGCCTCTAATCAGCCCTCAACTCACTGCCTCAAGACACGCATAAAGCCTCCAATTCAGTACATCATCTAGCCTCCATTTAGACCTGAAAGTCACGCCCCTCACTGCCTCTCACACACCTCTATTCAGCCCTCCACCTTGTCTTTATAGTTCACGCAAATTAGCCTCCCATTCCAGCCCCAAGAAACACGCCCAAACAGTCCCCTTACACGTCCAAACCACTGCTTCATATTACCCCTGAAACCAACTCCTAAATAACCCTAATTTTAGCCCCCAAACCAGTGAATAAACTGCCCTAAACACCCTCTAAAATTCGCCCAAAACAGCAGCTCAAACACACTCAAAACAGTCCCCAAATTCACCGAAACAGTGAATAAAACACTGCACTTGAAAGTCTTCGAGAAACCGAACAAACGGCAGTCCAATACCCCTCAAAATTCACCAAAACAGCCCATAATTCATTGCAAACCAGTGAGCAAAGTGTGGAGATTTAAATTGCAGCGAAACGAAGTGGAAACAGCGGACGAAACAGCGAAACAGTGAGTAAAACGTCGAAACAGTGAACCGGTGGAATCGTGGTGTCTTAGCCTTTCCGACGGCCATATAACGCACCTCCAAAGAACGACAAAAAAAAGGTTAGACCTGAGGGTTTATATTATTAAATTTATTCACATAAAATAATGATTTAAAAAAATGTGTTTAGCATGAATAGTTAGTTTGGCATGTTATTTGGAATTTGTTCACATGAAATAATGATTTAGTGTATGATGTGATTTTGGTGAATGGAATATGTGTTCTTTCTTGTGGTATATTGGATGGAAACCCGGACATAAATTCCATAGCCGAATCTGAATGGACGGTATTATGGTTTGCACTCGGGATACAATGCCCCGTACCACTTGAAGGATTCATGTATTCCATTTCATCCAACTTGTATTTGAGCATGATTAGGTCATTAGAACGTTATTTTATTTCAAGCATGTTTTAGTTATTTATCTTTTGTATGAGAAATTTAAGTTTAGGTATGTTTAGATTACTATGTATGTAACATGTTTGATGTGTGATGCCGAATGTTTGCCGTAGTAAAAATTTACTTTCAAAGCATGCGAATTTAGATTTAGGCCTATAGGAATTTAGAGTAGTTTTACCAATGTATGTCTTGTAGACTTGGTTAATATTACACAAATCCATCCATTACAATTGACATAAGTAAGGGACCATTCCGAACCCAACGGTTTGAGGTCTTCCCTTGCGAGGGGTGAGTGCGGCCTTAATCATTTTCCCAGTTCACACCGGGTGGCGACTCCTTTATTCTCCGGTTTAGTCCTCTGTTGGCTACTCCGTACTCCCAACTAGGCCCTGAGTCTAGAACAGCATGCGTCGCCCAGCTCCTGTGTCCTACAACCGCAAAACACACAGATATTTTCAACTCGTCTTCTTGTAGTGGCTTCCATGTTTTACTCTGGATGTCTTCAAAAGTGCAATGATGAGTTGAATTTATAGAACCTGAAAAGGGTGAGTAATAACAGCACTAGTATCTTCCAAAGGACGATTGCTAGCTAAACAATAAAAGAAATCGTGAAAGGTCAAAAAGGTCTGGATCCTGTCGGAGAAAATAAAAGAAAACAACAAAACAAATCACAATTATTAGGAAAAGACAAAGAGATATAATATTTACAATAATTTACAGCTTGATTGACGTCTATGCGTCATGGATAAGCTTCCCATCCAATTTTCTTATAAATTGGCAAACATGGTCTTTTTGAGTCAGATTCCCAAGACTTAATTGTTGTCTTTCTTTTTGAAATTGTGCATATAACACACGAATTTCGTGATACACATATCCACTGGGATGCGTCTCAAGAGTTTTAGATATATCATCCAAAGACTCCTTACTCAAGCCATCCCTAATGAAATTAATCTTATCTTCGCGGTTATCAGACACCATTCATAAAGAACGACAACGAATATCACAAAACATACGAGCACATTTATAACAAACACACATTCTTTTGGCTCTTCTCTTTTTAGCATATGTGCTCCTTCCTAAACCAGACAGATGTGAAATAAAAAAGTCAGAAGACTCACCTGCCAATCGGACCCGTGCTTCAATAATCCAACGAATATCAGTAAGAATACCTTTGATCATCAGTAGTCTCATCCGTTCCAAGCGAGCTTTGTAGACTTTCATCAGAGATTTTTGAGAGAGATAAGGAAATTGCTTGCGAAGATTTGCGAGAGCTTCTTCCATCGTGAAATGACTTTACCTGTAAAAAATTAAACACACAAAAATAAAACACACACCAAATCACAATATATACACAAATTGCATGGGTTGCCTCCCTGCTAGCGCTAAGTTTAACGTCGACAACTAGACGTGACTTCTCGAATGTTAGGCTGGATCTGAAAGTGTGACACTTTCTTTTTGTCGCTCAAATGATTCTCCCCAGTAGTGCTTAACAAGCTCATTTTTAACCTTGAAAGTTTTGTTGGAGTCAGGATCATGTATCTCAACAGCTCTATCTGATAAAACTTTGGTGATCACAAATAGACATGACCACCGTGATTTTGGCTTCCATGGGAAGAATTTCACCCTTGATTTGTTTAACAGTACCTTCTGCCCTGGTTCCAGTTGTATGCGCACTAACTTCTCATCATGTCTCTTTTTGGCTTTTTCTTTGTACAATTTGGCATCCTCAAAAGGCTGATTGTGAAATTCCTCCAATTCGTTGAGCTGGTGGAACTTTTTCTCTTCTGTTGCTTGTAGTGCAAGAATTGGCTTTTTCAGTGCAAAAGACGCTTTATCTTCAGGCTCCACAGGCAATTGACATGTTTTAAGTTTGTCAGTAGAACTTTGCATTGCATTGGAGTTCTGAATGGTACTGTGTATCACATCAAGTCTGAAACATTCCTCATTCTTTTCATCATATGGGAAATTCATGGCCTTGAAAACATTGAATGTTACCTCTTGGTCCTGTACCATCATGGTTAATTCTCTTTTTTATACATCAATAATGGTTCGACCTGTAGCCAAGAACGGTCTCCCAAGGATGATTGGCACGTCTGCGTCTTCCTCCATATCAAGGACAATAAAATCTGCTGGGAAAATGAATTTGTCAACCTTGACCAGCACATCTTCAACTACGCCTCTTGGAAATACGAGCGTTCTATCAGCAAGTTGTAGAGAGACTGAAGTTGGCATTGTTTCTCCAATCTACAATTTCCTAAAAATAGAAAAAGGCATCAATTTAACACTTGCACCTAAATCACATAAAGCCTTACCAAAGTTATGTTCTCCTATGATGCATGGAATGGTGAAACTGCTAGGATCTTTCAACTTGGGGGAAATTCCTCTGAATGATGGCGCTGGATTCTTCTGTCAATGCTACTGCCTCGTAATCTCCCAATCTCCATTTTCATGAAAGAATGTTTTCATGAATTTTACATAGCTGGGCATTTGTTCCAAGGCTTCTGCAAATGGAATGTTGATGTGCAGCTTTTTGAACACCTCAAGGAAACGAGCAAACTGATTGTCCAGTTTATTTTTCTGAAGACGCTGAGGAAAATGTGGAGGTGGAGTGATATGTTCTTTTTCCTTTGCTTCTTTTTCCTCCATCTGTTGCTTTGTTTCTTTTGAAACTTCCTCAATTGTTGTTTTGGCTCCAACATCTTTGTTGATTTCAGTACCGCTTTTTAACATGATGGCATGACACTGCTCCTTCCCTATGTTCCTTGGATTTGGTTCTGTGTTGCTGGGAAGATTACCTGGCGGTCTGTAACTTTGAGCATTGGCCAGTTGTCTGATTTGATTCTCCAGTGCTTTGATGGAAGCAAATTGGCTTTGAAAGATATCATCATATGCTGCTTGTTTCTTTTTGAACATCTCTGCAATCCATTCTTTCATTTCTGGTTCTTTTTCATGTTCCTGGCCTTTGTTCTGTTGTTGAAATCCTGGTGGTGGATAGCTCTGCTGTTGGAATCCAGGTGGTGGATTGTTCTGTTGTCCTGAATTGTTGCTCCATGAAAAATTGGGATGATTCCTCCACCCTGGGTTGTAGGTGTTGGAATATGGATTATTCCCCTATTTGTTGAAATTGTTGACATAATTCACCGTCTCTTCAAGTTGGTTTGGTTCTGGTGCTCCTCTATATGGTGAACTTGTGGATCCAGTGCTGAGAGTCTCCATGAATTTCCATATCTGATCCAGCTTGGCGTTGACTGCTGTATTGGCTCCATTTTCATAAATTCCTGCAATTCTTTGGATCATGCTCCTTTCTGTTGGCCACAAGGAATTGTTGTTGGCCATTTCTTCGATTAGGTCTCAGGCTTGATCTTCTCCTTTTGCCATTAAAGCTCCCCAGCAGCAGCATCGATTTTGGTTCTCATCAGTCCAGAAAGTCCATTATAGATGGTTTGGACTTGAAGCCATTTTGGAATCTCATGGTGAGGACATTTCCGGAGCAAATCTTTGTACCTTTCCCAAGCTTTGTAGAGAGTTTCTGAGTCTTGTTGCATAAAGGATGTGATGTCATTCCTCAGCTTTCCAGTTCTGACTGGTGGAAAGTACTTTGCAAGAAATTTGGTGGCTAAAGTGTTCCAAGTTGTGATGGAAACTGCTGGTAGTGAATGTAGCCAAGCTTTAGCTCTGTCTTTCAAGGAGTATGGGAAAATACCCAGTCTCATTGCTTCTTCGGCTTCTCGGTTGTAACTGAAAGTGCCGCAAACTTCCAGGAAGTTGTTGATGTGGGCATTAGGATCTTCAGTTGCATTCCCCCCAAACTGAACTGACTGCTGAATCATCTGAATGCATGTTTTGATGTCACCTGCATTTGCTGGTAAGGGAGGAAGTACAATACATGAATGAGTCAGTCAACCACCGGAATGGTTCTGTCTCGAATGGGAATTGGTGGTGCAACCTCCAAAGTTTCAGGTTCCATGTTGACTGAAGCTTCTTGGCCCTCTCGCCTTTCCCTTCTCAACTGTCTGATGGTTCTTTCAATTTCTGGGTCAAGCGGTCGAAGTTCAAAGCTTCTGGTTCGTCTCATGAATTTTCTGAGAACCTGAAACACAAGAAATTAAAAATTATAAGTAAAAAGAAATTAGATACAAGTAAAGGTATCTAACCTTAAAACTAATATTGAACGATAAATAAGTCCCCGGCAACGACGCCAAAAACTTGACCGGTGCATAATCACACGCGTATAACGCAAGTGCACGTATCGTTCAAGTAGTATAAAAAGTATCGATCCCACGAGGACTTAATAACTAATCTATTAATTTTATGAGGTCAAATGATTACTAGTATCTAACAGGTTGATTGATTGATTTGAAATGGTGATGATTCTAAATTTAAAAGCAAGTAAATAAAATTGCACGAAAGTAGGTTTAAGAAAATTCAATATTAGGAAACTATCTAGGGTTATGAATCTTTCTATATATTTTTAAAGTTGAAGTGGTTATTTCATGTTTTTGTAATAAATCGGTTTACTAACCTGGAACACTAAATTATGCGAAAGCCTCTGTCGATGATCAGACGCAAATACCTAGTATAACCCAATTGAACCATATGTCTATGTCAACCAAATTACCTGGATTCATTAATTTTAAGTTCCAATTATGGCTACCCCCGCCCGACATGTATATGCGACATGTATATGTCTATCCTGTAAGGAAATCTATTAAAGGGTTATCTATCCTCAAGGAAGATCGTGTGCTATTAAGTCTAAGGCTGAAACCTAAAATTCCTTTGTCAAGTTTATTTTAGATTTACCACATCAATCTTATTGGTGATCAGACAAAAAGAAGCATTAAGTTAAGACTTAATAAGTAAACCTTTAAATTACCCAAACTATAAAATAACCTCTTATAAACCGGTGATATTAAAATTCATCACAACCCCAGATAACTAACTTAGTTACGACACATAACTAGGGCTAGTAAAAACTAAATAAATAAAAGACATAAAGTAAATGCTGAAAAGTAAATGCTGAAAAGTAAATGACGGAAAGTAAATGCTGAAATTAAATACTGAAAATTAAATGCTGAAAAGTAAATGCTGAAAGTAAATTACTGAAAAGTAAATTTTTTTTTGGAAAAGGTTACAGTATATTCCAAAAAGGTGTTTCATGTACAAAAGTACAAGGGCATCCCCAAGGAAAGTGCTAAACGCACACAAAGAGCCAAAGCTCAAAAACCAAAACACGGCTCAAAGAAAAAACAAACATGGCCCAAATACACGGCCAAGAAAGCAAAAAAGCAAAACACGCATCCATGAACAGAAAATTGAAAAAATCAAAAAAGACAAATAAGGCACTGATGTCCTCAACCCAACTGTGAGCAAATGCACAGCTAACCAAGCCACAAGCCAAGACATGAAAAGTAAATACTGAAAGTAAATTGCTGAAAAGTAAATAAAGTAAAAGTACAATAAAAGAAAATGCTGAGGTAAAAAGATCCACTTTTATTACTTCTATTTTAGATATCTCCTTTAATATAATATATTAACTTTGCATGATAATTACCAACCAGCCATATAGGTGGTATCCAGATTAAGTCAAATTAATAATTAATTACCAACCGACCAATCAGGCGGTATCCAGTTTAGTCAGGTTAAAACAAATTTAAATAATTACCAACCGACCAATATGGCAGTATCCTCGTTAAGTCAGGTTTTAACTAGTTTATATATTATAATTAAGGGAGATTAATCTAAATATTAGTAATAAAAGTTTTACCTTTTACCCCAGCAAAGGGGAGTTACCTCCTCATTATTGAAAAGTAAAAACTGAAAATTAAAGAAAGAAAAGTAATGTGCGTAAAAGTAAATTGCGGAAAGTAAAAACTGAAAAGTAAAGAAAAGAAAGTGCGAAAGCGGAAATTAATTACTAAAAGCTGTAAATAAACAAACAAGATACAATCTTCTTAGTATTCTTAAGAAATTCCTTAGAAGAAAGTATGAATTTACAAATGAAATGGCTTGGTATTTATAGGCAAAAGTTTGCCTCCATCAAATCATCCACCAAATCCATTATTAATGCTCCACTAATTTCTCCACTAATTGCTCCACCAAATCCATTATTAATTGCTCCACTAATTGCTCCACTATTTTCTTATCATGTTTGGTGGTGATTTGATAATTTTTATTATTTATTTTTTAATTTATTTTTTGCTTTGAAAATGATTGAAAATGACTTTAATAATTACACACAACACACTTCTGGATGGTTCATCGATTTCCGGTATGTAATCTTCCGAATTCGAAATTATTTTGTCTTTTAAAGTTGTAGAGCTTTGAGTCTTATTTAATCTGGAACTTGAATCAGCTCAATTCGATATCGGAGTAAAACGTTAGGCCCAAAATACGACAGATGCGTAAAACTGGAATTTCCAAAACTGCACTTCGTTTAAACGCCCTTTCAAGTTTCCAATCTCCAAAATTAATATGTCAAGTCCAATTTTTGCCCTTATTTGACCCACATTTCGTCATTAATGATTTCATTATATTCCAATATTATTTTATCTGCAAAATAAACTAAAACACATCAAACCCGAGAAACTAAACAAAATATTAAGTAAAAGGGGCGGTAAATATTGATATATTTTCCGCTCATCAATGTCCACCTACTGGATCTAGGAATTGGATGAGATCCAATTGATCTTAGAGATCTACCTAGTTAAATATCATACAGCTTGTTGGCCAAAGTCAAGGTTGTGTTTATTTAACGGGATCCTAGCCCACTAGAGAACTAGGTTTCACGAGTACTCCACAGAGGGTTAGAGGCTCGCCGAAAAATAGTGGGAGGCAAGTATTAAATTTTCAATTTCATTTAGATACTTGCCAATACACGCTCATTCATTTTCGTCACTACATAAATATATTAGTTGGACTAATATTTAATTGTTGTTTTAATTAAACAGTTGGACTGTATTCAAACTATTTCATTTATAGTTGATTATGTAATTGGATTATAGTAATCAAATATATTTGAATTTAAGCAATCAAATAGTAGTTGATTATATAGTTAGACTATAGTAATCATTATATTCGATTATACCCGAAATCTTTGATTGGATAGTTGGACTATTGGAATCAAGATAACAGAAAGATTAGCGTTTAGAACATAATCCTGGGAGAAAATGTCTTTAAACGGCTCCAATTTTCAGATTGGGATAAAACCTCAGGATAGTCCTGGGAACTGAGAAGTTATTCTATTTGATAGAAAAACTTCTCGGGCCTGAGCCCGGAGTTGAGCAAATAGTGGAGCATGAGTTTTGGAAGACTCATGGTGATGATAACTTTAGTGCTCAATCCTTTATGCTTACCGCAATGACTTTTTAATTCCGTCATCAAAAAATTAAGGATTAGATCCTTGTACCATGATGTTGAAATTAAAAGATCTTTATAGATTTATTCTTAGATCTTAGAAGTACAAATTGCAAAAGAAGTTCTTTCGCTTGCGTATGTCAGAGGGTACATCTGTCGAGCACTAGGTGTCGCAGATGATTGCTGAATCGATCAGCTAGGTTAGCTGGGCATTACCTACGTGGCCGAGACTACCAAAGATTTGATCTTATAGTCTCTACCCGAAAGCTGGGGCAGGGTCATTATGAACCAAGAGTAAACTCTTGGAGAGTTGATGGCTATGCTCTAGGAGGTAGAGCCAGAGCTTCTAAAATGGGCAAAGGCAAAATCATCTTATTCTTCTAGGAAGACAAAGAACATATCCCAAGATGTATGCCTAAACTGTAGCAAACGGGGTCACTGGAAGTGTGACTGCCGTATGGACAAGGTAGACATGAAGGAAGTGAAGGCGGGGCAAGGCTCCGGCTTCAAGTATGTTTGTCATAAACATATTCACTACTAGTTTCAAAATTATATTTTTGATACTAGATGTGGTACATAAATATGTACTGATGTGCAGAATCTGCTGATTAGCAGGAGACTGACTTCAATTGAGATCTACCTGCGGGTCAAAAACGGGACGTGAGTCGCTGTTTTAACCGTAGAAACCTAAGTTTTGGAACTGCTCTTTGGGCATGTACTTAAATTAGGAAACTGTTATAATGTACCTAGTTTGACTAGAAACATTATCTCTATATCTAGTATAACCCGTTGCGGGTATACCTTTATATTCTAGAACACTAAGTGTTTTATTTTATAAAGATGATATTGAGATAAGCACATTTGATGTGAATAACAGTATTTATATTTTGAATATAAATGAATCTCGTACATATAGCATGACAAACAAATAGCTCAAACTGAATAAATCAGATGAGACTTATTTGTGGCATTGTTGTTTGGGACACATTAAAAAGACTCGTATAACCACACTTTCAAAGAGTGGGTACTAAGACGGATTTGATTCTAATCAAATGAAGTCTACGAATCTAGTTTATTAGGCAAAGTGCCTAAAACACCTTTTACTTGGTAAAAGTGCAAGTGCCACCGATCTGTTAGCCCTCGTTCATAGTGACGTAAGTGGGCCCATATCTATCTAGGCTAGAGGTGGATATGAATACTTCGTAACCTTTACGGACGTGGCATTGCGTTATGGTTATGTGTTTCTTTTGAAACACAAATCGGAAACTTTTGAGTAATTTAAAGAGTTTCGACACGAAGTAGACAGACAGACCGGCTAAAGTATTAAAATGTCACGATTAGACCGTGGTGTAAAATACTTAAGCAATACGTTTCTTGATTATTTGAAAGAGTATGGTATTCTTTCATAAAGGACTCCTCTCGGAACACCTCAATTTGATGGTGTGTCCGAACAGAGAAACCGAACTTTGTTGGACATAGTAAGGTTAATGATGAGTCGCTCTGAGCTACCATTTTTCTTCTATGGATACGCATTAATCAGTGCAAAACTTATTTTGAATAAGGTTCCATGAAAATCTATTAGACCGACTTCATATTAGATATGAACAGGAAATAAACCGGGTTTTCTCATTCCTGAAGATTTGGGAATGCTGGGCATATGTTTGGATGATACCAAACTAAAACCCAAATCGGATAAGTGCCTATTTGTAGGTTATCCTAGGGTAACCAAAGTATAGTACTTATACAACTCACAAGAGAATAATTTAATTGTTGCTCTCCATGCAATTTTCCTAAAAGGAATTGTAGACAACAGAACCTGGGCGACGCTGTTCTAGGCTCGCGGCCTAGTTAGGAAGTACGAAATAACATGGAGTCACCACCCGGTGTGAACCGGGACAAATATTTAAGGCCGCACTCACCCCTCGCAAGGGAAGACCTCAAACCGTTGGGTTCAGAATGGTCCCTTACTTATGTCACTTGTGATGATATAATTTGTGCAATGAACTAACCAAGTCTACTCAATAATCATGCTCAAGGGTACTTAGATCTAACATGCTTTCATCCAAATAATTCCACGCAATGTAACACAACGAGCATATTGAACCATTAAATCAACGTGTATAAATCATTATCCTAACACATCATAAATCAATAATATGTATAAGGAACAACCTAAATATGCTTTAACAAATAAATAACAACTAAATTATACCATGCTTTAAATAATAAACGAATAACCTAAAGACTATAACATGCTCAAATACAAATTTGGATGAGACGAGATATGTGTATCTTAAGTGGTACGTGGCATTGTATCCCGAGTGCAGACCATACGACCGTCCATTCGGAATCAGCTATGGAATTTATGTCCGGGTTTCCATCCGATATACCACAAAAGGGAACACATATCCCGCTCATCCAACAATCACATCATGCCTCAAACGACTCTCATGCAATTATATATCAAAATAATATAAACAAAAATAAAGAAGATAAGTAAAAAGGGTGCCCTCAGGTCTAACCTCTTTTGTCGTCTAAGAAAGGGCGTTACACGTCCATTGGAAGGGAGATTGATCCGATACTTTTCCGATTTGTCTACTCAATGTCTTTCCTCGCTGCTTTGATGCTCGGGCTGCTGTTTCAAGTCCGTTTCACTGCTGTTTCGCTGCTACGTTTCAGGTCACTGTCTTGGTGATTTAGTGGACTGTTTTGAGTGATTTTGAAGGCTAATGGAGCTGCGGTTTTGAGGGTTTTTTTGGGGGTGTTTATGCAGTTTTTTAGTGCAGTTTTAGGGTGTTTTTGGGACTGTTTTATGGGTTAAAATCGCTGCCAAAAACTGGGCAGAATGTGCAGTGAAGTGCGGCAGTTTTGGTGAGCAGTGAGGGGCGTTTTGGCTTCTGTTTTGGCGTACAATGGGGCTGTGTTTAGGGGGGTGTTTTGTGCGACTTTAGGGCTGTATTTGAGGCTTATTTTTGTGTGAATTAGGGCTGTGAAAGGGGCTGTGCAGTGGGTTAAAGATGCGGCAATGGAGGCTATATGATGGCTTTAGGCGTGAAGGTGATAGATGGTGATGGAGGAAGGCTTGGGGTTCACGGCAAAGGGGGAGTTTTGGATGGGATGCTTGGACGTGCAAGGAGGCTTGGGAGAGTGCTTGGGACGTGCTTGGGGGAGTATGTGTGCTTGGTTTTGAATGGGGGGTGAAGGCCTCTTTTTATAGGCAAAGAGAGAAGACTTTCCTAATTTGAATAGGAAAGAATCTCCTAATTGGTTCTTCATAAGGAATAGATCTCCTTATTTGAGGTGGTGATTGGATTTGATTTGGTAGGGATTTGATTTGATTTCTTTTAATTAGGAAGGGATTTGATTTGATTTAGGCATGTGTTAAATGTGATTTTGGCTATTTAGGAAGGCTATGTGATTTAATTTAATTTAATTTAAGTTTAATTTAATTGGTTTTAATTTAATTTGTGACATGTATTTTAAATGTTTTAATTATTTAATTTGTGAGATGTGTTTTAAATGTTTTAATTATTTTTGGATGTGATTTAATGGGTTTGGGGTGATTTAAAAACAGAGGTCCAACAAGTGAACCCGAAGCGAAACAAGCGAGTTAAATCTGACAAAATACTAATTCCCAACTTTACCCTTCCAACGTCTGTTTCCCGCGGCTTTCACAACTAAAGAGGTAGTGTCTCCATACGAGACTCATCATCGGGCTGATATGCAAAAATGTAATGCCTACAGGAATACCTATATGCAGTGGTAAGTGGGAAGAAAGTAAAACTCAACGATTCCTTAACGGAACACAAACAGTTCATCAGGGATGAAATTGTACCACAATCTTCGAATACACAAGAACCACGTAAGTCGGAGAGAGTCAGAAAACAACCCGGGAGGTATGGGTTTCCGATCTCACCTCGTAAAGATGTCAATCTTATTGAGGAACACGAACCGACTACGTATGAGGAAGTGATACAAGGTATCGACTCCCTATTATGGCAAAGTGCCATGATGTCCGAAATGGATTCCATGTATACCAACCAAGTTGGATACTGGTTGATGTACCGTAAGGCATTGTGCCTATTGGTACTATATGAGTCTTCAAGGAAGACATACATGGATGACAACATACAAACGTACAAAGCTAGGCTTGTAGTCAAAAGGTATCGTTGTCAACATTGTGTTGATTACGACGAAACCTTTTACATGTTTCCATGATTAAAATCCATTTGGATAATGCTTGCTAATGCTGCATGTTTCATTTATGAAATATGGTAGCTGAACGTCAAAATCGTTTTCCTTAAAAGGAAACCTTTTAGAGGATGTTTACAACATCCTGACGGTTTTGACGTACCAAAACAAGCAAACAAGGTTTGCAAGCTAATTCGATCCATTTATGGATTGAAGAAAGCATTGTGTTCTTGGAACCATCATTTTGATTGTAATTATAATGGTATATGATTTAATTCAAAACGAACATGATTCTTGTGTGTATAAGAAGGTTAGTGGGAGCGGACTGACAATGATTGTCCTATATAATGATGACATGTCATTTCTTGGAAATGACATTCCCATAATATAATCAGTGAAAACTTGGCTTTCATTAAAATTCTCCTTGGAATACTTGGGAGATGCAACCTTTATTCTATGAATAAGGATATACTGGGATAGATCTAAAAGTTGTTGGCACTCT
The DNA here is from genome assembly GCA_019454045.1 of Zanthoxylum bungeanum. Classification (NCBI taxonomy): domain Eukaryota; kingdom Viridiplantae; phylum Streptophyta; class Magnoliopsida; order Sapindales; family Rutaceae; genus Zanthoxylum; species Zanthoxylum bungeanum. The sequence goes on from SKCR01007207.1 coordinate 74,484, forward strand.
CTGAGAACTCGTACATTGAAAGATATGTACGCGGCCTGGTGTCTCATAAGCTTTGAGCATATGGAGTCACAATCAGGTCAATCCAAGTGATAGTCACTGGATTGATGTTAATAATATCCTTAAGTATCTTAGATGAACTAAGGATGCTTTCTTAAGCTATGGGGAAGGAGAACTTGAAGTGACTGGGTTCACTGCTGCAAGTATCCAAACCGACAATAACGACTGTAAGTCGTAATAAGGGTACTATATAGTTTGAATAACGAAACAGTGTGCTGGAAATCTTCCAAGCAAGATATTGTTGCCGAATAAACAACAAAAGCGGAATATTGCTGCAGCGGAGGCAGCAAAAGAAGCAATTTTGGATCTGTGAAAATCCTAATTGGATTATGAGTAGTTCTGTTAGCAGCTGAGCTAGGCTACATCACATGCTAATGAATTAATGGTCTCATCAACGATCCTAGTATATACTTCAACTATTCATCTGATTCGTTCGGATCATACATATTGGCGATGCGATGATCGAATAAATCGCATCAGATGATAACCTTGAAAATCCACTGACGAAAGCTGTTTCTCAGCAGAAGTTTAAGCGACCCGTATATAGTTCAAGTGTAGGACACTTGAGTGATTGGCTATAGGCCAACTGGGAGATTGTTGGAAAATTATGACCCATAGCATCACTATTTGTACAGAACATGGTGTTGTTGTACAAATTAATTATGTGACAAAGGAAATTGCTCTTTTATCATTTATAATTGGATTATCGGGATATATAAATGATAAAAGTCCATATGATTAGTTCTGGATTAATAAGATATGAGACAATATTAATCCACTAAGGTTTAATCATTAAAATATCCATAGTCGTAGTATTATCGAGATTCGACATCGATAATGCGGAATAGACTAGTATTGCACTTGTGCGCGTTGTGGGAGCATAACGGCATAGTTCTCATATATTTGGGTATTGGATACTCATGCAAGTGTAATAGGAGGTTGTGTTTAACGATGGTACGGAAACAGCTTCGCTCTGGATAGACCCCTCGGAATTCCATTGGTAGTATGACTATGTATCTATGGAAGTCCGAATCAGGGTAGGTGTATTTGGTCTTAACCTGAGACTTGCATCGCTAATACTTGCGACAATCAATATACTATGGTTTTGGTCATCCAGGGCTTTAACAGGTTCTGTGTACGCCTCTTCTGGGTATACTGAGAATCGTAGTGTATTGGGTGTGATGTCAAGATGGAAGTATCACTCCAGTCATATGAAGATGATGATCACGTAGGATACGGAACTAGTACTCTTATGTACTGCAGTCATCAGGATAATATGACTAGGTCATGATTATCTGATTATAGAGACTAGTTACCAGAGATCCGATATATCCTTCGTACGGGGCAGACACAATTCCAGCCCCAGGCCTATCATGTGACATTCGATACTGGATCGCTATACGCAATACTACGTATACTACGCCTGACATAGATTACATATTCCTTAAAAGAATATTTCTGGAGAATTGGATAAGCACGGTGCTTTGCTAGAAGCCAACCATGTCTTGTAAATCGGTAAGAACGTGGTACTAGGTACGCACGTATTCGGATACTCCGATGATCGGATTTACTGCCAACATATCCAGGGATCTCATGGGTCGCTTCCCGAAGATTCACCGATGACGTATGACTCGAACATAATTAATCTGGGATTAATTAGAAGAGAGAGAAAATTAATCTAGAATTAATTACGGAGAGATTTTATCTGGGATAAAATACTATTTATAGAGAGAGAATGATTAATTCGGAATTAATCGATAAAATAATATATTCAATATATTAAATGAAATTAGATTTCGTAATGGAATTAAAATTGGATTTTAACTCGGGCGAACGAATTTATTTAGAATTAATTCACGAGCGATGTGAATAGTAATTTTGCTAGGCATAATTATTTAATTAAATTTGATTTAATTACGTCGCAACGGAAAATTCGTTAATTCGAAATTAGCGAACCCGAGCACGGGATGTGTTACGGGCCCACTAAGATTTTGAATCAAGTAGGGCCCACAAGTCTCATCACAAGTCACATCACTAGTCAACTTTGTCACTTTAAGTTGATGGAAGTTGTTGGTAGGTGATTGTGTGTAAAACACACAAGTATGAAAGGCTTGAAAGACTTTTTCCAAACTTTGAATTTGGATTATGTCTTTTAATTTTTTGAAAATTAAACAAGTCAACACTACACAAAAATCACTCTCTCTCTCCCAATTCATGCCTTGGGCGTGAACTTCATCTTCTTCCTCTCCCATTTGGCTTGGCCGAAAATGGCCTTGATTTTTCTCTCAAATTGCAGTGAGCCTAGGGCTCATTTGCTTCTTGATTTTGCTTCAAAATCAAAGGTGCTAGCACATCCAAGGAGTCTTACAAAGGTGATAGGGAAACATATCCATGAGTTTGGAATTCAAGGAGATGCTTGGAAGCTTTACATACATCAAAGGGGAGCTTGGAGCACAACACAAAGGCTTGGAATTTTTGTTATCTCCTACATCCAAAACCGATCAAAGTGAGTATTTTCCGCATTCTTACTTTGTTGTATTCACATGATTTCTTGCTTAATTGTTCTTGGTTTGACCTAGAAAACCCAACACAAGCAGCATCTTTGAAGGCACTAGAGAATCAATTGGGACAACTGGCCAATGCTCAGAGTTACAGACCGCAAGGTAACCTTCCTAGCAACACAGAACCAAATCCAAGGAATAGAGGGAAGGAACAATATCAAGCCAATACTTTAAAAAGCGGTACAGAATTCAACAAAGATGTTGGAGTCAAGGCATCTATTGAGGAAGTTCCAAAAGAAAGAAGCGAAGCAGATCAACAGATGGAGGCAAAAGAGACAAAAGAAAATGATCGGGAAAGATTCACTCCACCTCCACCATTTCCACAACGTCTCCAGAAAAGTAAACTACATAAGCAGTTTGCTCGATTGTTGGAAATCTTCAAAAAGTTGCATATCAACATTCCATTTGCAGAAGCGTTGGAACAAATGCCAAGCTATGTCAAATTCATGAAAGACATTCTGTTGCGAAAGCGTAGATTGGGAGATTACGAGACAGTAGCATTGACAGAAGAATGAAGCGCCATCATTCAGAGGAAGCTTCCCCCAAAGTTGAAAGATCCTGGCAGTTTCACCATTCCTTGCACCATAGGCGAATATTACTTAGGTAAGGCTTTGTGTGATTTAGGTGCCAGCATTAACTTGATTCCTTTGTCTATTTACAGGAAACTATAGATTGGAGAAGCAATGCCCACCTCAGTTACTCGGCATCTTGCTGACAGATCGCTTACATTTCCGAGAGGTGTAGTGGAAGATGTATTTGTTAAAGTCGACAATTTCATTTTCCCTGCAGATTTCATTATCCTTGACATGGAAGAAGACAAAGATGTACCTATCATCCTCGGGAGACCATTCTTGGCTACAAGTCAAACTGTTATTGATGTACAAAAAGGAGAACTAACCATGAAAGTGCAGGACCAAGAAGTTACCTTCAATGTTTTCAAAGACATGAAATTTTCGAGTGATGAAAAAGAGGAAGAATGTTTCAGAATTGATGTTTTAGATAGTATCATCCAATATAGTGATACAATGCAACTTTCCATAGATAAACTTGAAGCTTGCATTACCAACATGACTGACAACGAGCTAGATGATGAAATTCTTGAATGTATCAACTATCTTGACAGACCCTTTCGCTTCAAATTGACACCACAAGTAGAAAGTTTGGAACTACCAAAAAAGTAGCGAATCAAGCCCTCGATTGAAGAACCACCGCAGCTGGAACTAAAGCTAATTCTGAGCCATCTCAGGTATGAATTCTTAGAAAACTCTTCTTATTTATCTGTGATTATTTCTTCGTTGCTAACATTGGAGTAGGAAGATAAGTTGCTGAGAGTGTTACGAGAACACAAGAAAGCCATTGGCTGGACTATAGCAGACATTCGAGGCATTAGTCCATCATTTTACATGCAAAAAATTCTGATGAACGACGAGTACAAAGCCACAGTGGAGCATCAATGGAGACTAAATCCAATCATGAATGACTTGTTGAAATGATTAACCGTGCTGATGCTTTTATTGCTTTGCCAGGTGGCTTGGGCACAATGGAGGAAACGTTTACAGTGTTATCTTGGGTGAACTTGAACATACACCAGAAACCGATTGGATTGTTTAATACTGATGGATTTTATGACTCTTTGTGTGTTTTTTGATGATGTCCGAAGAAATGGGTTCGTGTCAAAGCCTATAAAAGAAATCATCTTTACTGCCAGAACTGTCCATAATTTAATTGACCAACTTTTAGACTTTGAACCATAAATTGACCATATCATTTCCAAGATAAACTGGTCTGATAATGATCGTGGTAAGAAGCGTCAGATAAATCTGGATATTAACCTTTAATTTTCTTTTTAGATGTAGAATTTCAGCTAACCATGTACTGTTTTCTAAACACTTCTTCTACTTTTTAGACATTGGGGACAATGTCTTAATTAGGTTTGGGAGGTGGGAATAGTTGATTAGTATTTTATTTTTTTATTGTGTTTGAGTTTTAGTAAAAAAATTTCAAAAAATCAAAAAAAAAATATATATATTTTTTTTTGTGTTTTTAACTTGACTAATCAGGTGAAATTTGTGTGATATAGATGTGTAAGGAATTTCCACTCCTGAGACGTATCTCAACCTATTTCGTAACAAGTTAATTTTTGTTTATTTCTTTTTGAATTATTTATTTTGTGAATTCTCCATAAAACTGACTAAATTGGATCTTCATATGCTCAGTTGACAGGTATTATCAACATGCATGGTAATATACAGACATGAGTTGTAAGTGAAAAGTTTGTAATATTCAGTGCTCTAGTTTAATTGGATGAAGCATCTAAAAAAGCGATGGAATAAGCAATAAAAAAAACAAAAACAAAATTTGTGTATATTAATAAAAAAAATCTGAGATCCGAGTAATTAAGTCTGTAGGGGTGTCTTAACACCTAGTGCCATAAAACCAACTGGTTTGGGAGTCACTGGACCAAAGCTCGCTACATGGATTAAAGATATTATATAAAAAAAAGATATCTGAAATTCGAGTAATTAAGTCTGTAAGGGTGTCTTAACAGCTAGTGCCCTAAAGCCAACTGGCTTGGGAGTCACTGGCCCAAAGCTTGCTACATGGATTGAAGATATTGTAAAAAAAAAAATCATTGCTAAAAAAGTGTGAATTCTGATATAACTTTAGGACAAAAATATTACTCTCTTTTCAACTACACTTATGAATATTGTGGGCACAATAATTTGATTAATACTTTGTTGGTTGTGTATATGGAGAATGGTAAAAATATTAGGAGAATTTACTTATTTGGTAATTTAGAAAGAAAGAAAACAACTACTAACTTGGATAAGAAGTTTCACTTGTTTAGTCACAAACTTGTTTATCTTTTTGCTTTTGTGTGCATTTGATGTTTGTGAGTATCGTTACTGTAAGCCCTCACGAGACTACAACTCGTCCACTAGGGACACATAGGGGTTTAAAGGCTTGTAGCATACACTAAATGTAATCGTGATCCCTATGAAAGTGGCTTAGTTTAAAGTTGTTTATTGTATTTTATTTTATTATTTTGCTCGAGGACTTGCAAAATGTTAGGTTTGAGGTGTGATAAGCGGTAAATATATCAGTATTTATTGTCCATTTGACTTAATATTTTGTATACTTTCTTGAGTTTTGTGAATATTTTGATGTGTTTTTTGTATTTTGTAGATAAATAAGGTTTCAAGACTCACTAGAATCAAATCAGGGCCAAAACAGCGAAAAACGGGCAAAAATGGCAAAATTGTCATTTCTGCATCGCGACGAGCAAACCTTTTATGTCGCGACCGCTAAAGTGCACCGAAAATGTGTCAAAATCAGAGAAACTTTCTATCATACTCACTTACTAACATGCACCGGCCACATGTCAACATCACAATAATTTTGCTAACATGCGCCGGACACGTGTCATCATCTCGTGCTGCCGACACTACACGTCATTGCTTACGTCAGAGTCACGACGTGCATAACTTCATACGTCGTGACACCGAGCCAATAATTCAGTCTTTTGACAGCCGTGTGCCATGTGTCATCATCTCAGTAAAGCGTGTGCCATGTGTCGAAGATCAACGGCGCGTCACAACACGCAACATTTCACGCGTCGCGATGCGTGGCACCAAGATTTGCCTATAAATTGAGGCGGAAATCAGATATTTTAAAACCGGACTTAATGGGATAGACATATACATGTAGGGCAGATGTAGCCACAATTGGAACTTAATCTTAATGAATTCAGGTAACTTGGTTAATATAGACATATGATTAATCGGGTTATTTGGGTGTTTTCATCTGACCATAGACATAGGCTTTTGGATAATTTCATGTTCCAGGTTAATAAACCGATATATTGCACAAACATGAGATAACCACTTCATCTTTAAAAGATATTGGAAGGATTCAAAACCCTAGATAGTTTTATAATATTGAATTTTCCTTACATTTACATTCGCATTGTTTTATTTACTTGTCTTTAGCAAAAATTTCCATCCAATCAACATCCAATCTATTAGATACTCGTAAACACTTAACTTCATAAATTAATAGCTTAAATATTAAGTCCTCGTGGGATCGATATATTTTATACTACTTGAGCGATATGTGTGCTTGCGTTACGTGAGTGATTTCACCGATCAGTCACTCGTTTGATATTTGCTTCCATGCAAGTATACTCAACTTTGTAAGATCCTGAATAATTAATGCACTTGTTGTAATATGATCATACACACAATTGTTCCAATTGAATCCTTGATCCTCAATAATAATATCTAATATATATACCAGTTTGATACATTCGTAACAAAATCGCACTGATGTCATGTGATTTTACTAAATGTGTAACTGAATTCTTCGCAGCTAGTGCTCCCATTTCTCCAAGGAAATCTAAGTCTTCTAACGTTAATTCTCATAGCATTGGCTACTCAATTCTCTATTTCCTCTTTGCTAAATTCACTTGCTTATCGACTTCGCCCTTCAAGTTCTTTTAACTCTGCTTATTTGCATGGCTTAAGGCTCTTTGGATCCTGGTCAAACTGCTTATGCACTTCTACCTTACTGTTATTATTTATTGATGCCTATAATATTCAGGATACGAAGCACCTATATTAGGTTCAAATGTTTGTATGCTTTGTGCCCAAACCATATTCCTTACGATTAACATGGATGATAGCAATTCGTTTCTGCGTACTGTTCATACTTTTTTGTACTTTTCAAATTTGTAGCTAGTAAGATTCTTGTTAATCGTCATTTTTCTCTGATTCGATTTCTTTGTCTGATTGTACTCTAAAATGTCCCACTCCTACTTATTCTCATGATATGATTCTATTACGTATTTTCCTGATCTCGATAATATTCATAAACTTATTCTACTTAGCTCTTTTACGCTATTCTTTAATAAATCTGTCTCAAGTGACCTTAAGCCTCAATTTCTTGGTCTTAGTTATCTTTCCTCCAATCTATATTTAATACAATTTTGGTTTTATACTAGTATCTAAAGGCTCACTGCTATGCTTTCACAATCTACTCTACTGCCCTGCTCTATATCTGAAACCTATGTGGTCTATGTCTTCGTCTCCTTATCCGAAGGATATGATCTTTTACATGTACCTCATCATGTCTAACACTGGTTCTGTTGTATATTGTTATTGTTTAACTACTACTTTCTCTCTTCATCATTTCATCTAGATAGCTTATCTCCCAAATCCTTTATTTAGAGTTATTTTCCTCTTTTATTCCGCTCTTGTACTATATTTGAAGGTTTTATGTTTCAGTCTCTTTCTACTTACGTATTCACTTATTTCTTGGAGTATTCTTAAGGCGAACATCGAAATCCTTCTTTGCTGCTATTGCCAAACGAGGGTTGGGAGGGTGAGGATTGGTCCTTAAGGCTTTCTAATAATGGTGATCTCACTAGCTACCCGTGATGTAGTTGCACGTGTTGGTCATCTATAAGTCTATGACTCTCTTGTTTACATATATGGTGTTGGTTCCCACACTAAGGTACTCTTGCTAGGTACGATATAAATTTCCTACTTCAACTTTACTCCTGATCCGTTTTCCGACTAAGTATTATACTACCTCTTATTGTGAACTTCCTCTAAAGTCATACTCTCTAAAAACTCTATCATGTTGCCTATGTACTTCTTCAGACTAGTCTTTTTGCTTAATCGTCTTAAATCGTTACTCTCTCTCAGAGTTCTACTATATTCCCTTTGTTATTCCTCCTTACAAAGTTTACTCCATTACTTAGATTTCCTTCTTATCTTAGTTCCTTGAACTCCTTACGTCTTTACTCCCCTGGGAACTCCATCAACTTCGATTGCTTATGACATCTCTACTAAATCTTTTGGTTCAGGTGTTATTCTCCTACTAGTTCTTCTATCTTAATACAATGAGACTCTTTATAAGTTATATACTATATTCCTGAGAGTCGCTCTCTCTTGTCCCTTTGCTCTTTTGAGCATTTACTCCCTTAAGGGCTTCCAATTCAACGATGACTCCTATATTAGTCTCGACTTACTGTGACTTCAAACTATTTTATCTCATATAGAACATTTCCATATCGTGATTCTTATCTATGTTCCATTTAACTTATTGGTTCAGCTATCTAGCCGTCTTGTGATCCGTCTATTCTGTCAAATACGCATATTTACTAGTTCTTCTTCTTGATGGGTCTAAGTGGAGGGGTAAGTATATGCATTCCATAGAGATCTGTGACTACGTATTTTTGTTATTTACTTAAGCTCGGTGATGGTCTGGTTAAGTGTCTATATGCTTACTAGAGTTAGGGCTACTGGAAGGGAGAATTACTATCTGTTCCATTGGAAGCTACATCGACTATTCCATGTCTTAAGGTTCCTTAATATTTATCAATCAACATGAGGTCTTCATTTACTTATTGTCCTCAAGCTACATTATCTATTATTACTATATACACTGAACTTCCTTATTACTAATCGCATCCTTTTGTATTGTCTCCGTATCCTTTCTTTTGGGTTTAATATGTGATGCCGAGGTTAGTGGTGGCTCATCTTATGAGCTAATTTCAGGATCTCGACTCTTGCTATAGATCATAGATATGGTACTATGTCCTACTGTTTGTACTGGTACTCTTACTAGCTTCTTAATGTATTCAATTCTCATGGGTCTGCTCTTTTTAAACTTATACTAATATTGCTCTGATCTATGGATTCTCACTAGTACCGTGAACTTGCTCATCTTGGCTTGGGTCGGGTTCTTATTTGTCTGACCTTAGAAGTCTCCTCGGTCTTTTTCTGGGTAAACCATCCTTCCAAATTCGCTACCGCTTCTTAGAATATGGTGTTATATGTGTTGGAGTTCTAAGGTCCCGAGGATCGAATATAAAGCATAAAATAAACATATGAATACATCATGGAGTTGCGGACTACTCACAATGATCGGTTGAGCGACGCTAGTGAAGACAAAAACTTTTCTGCCCTCCAATGGAAGTCACAGCAGTGAGCTGATTTGGAGTCCCCATTTTCGGCTTCAATCTTCCTCAAGCTCCAAGCTTTGGTTGATGGGGATTCCAAGCTCATGAAGTGAGTTCCCTATCACCTTTGTATGGCTCCTATGTGTGCTAGCACTCAAGAAACTTGCCATAAATTTCCCTAGCTTCTCCTTTAGTTCTCGTCCAACCAAAAACCAGAAGAAAAATGGCCTGTTGGCCGAGAGAGAAGAAGAGAAACATTTTGGCTCCAAAACGTAAAAGAGAGAGAGAGAGATGGATGGATTATTTTGGTAATTCTTTTTTGTGTATCTAATACACACTTTTCAATTTTCAAAAATCAAAAAAAAAATAAATTGATTTACCAAAAACAAAAGTCAAGCCAATAAATGCTTGCCAACTACCACCATCAAGTCACATCACTCAATCAATGAAGTGACAAGTGTCACATCACTCAAAGTGACTAATGATTTGACGCTTGATGCGACTAGCGATTTGACACTTGATTTGACTTGCATGCCGCACTCAAATTCGAAATGCAAATGCACTCGCAAACAATCTCGGGCTCGGGTTCGCTAATTCCAAATTAACGAATTTTCCGTTGCGACGTAATTAAATAATTATGCCTAGCAAAATCACTATTCATGTCGCTAACGAATTAATTCTAAATTAACTCGTTTGCCCGAATTAAAATCCGATTTTAATTCTGCGTCGAAATCCAATTTCGTTTAATATATCGAATATATTAATTTATCGATTAATTCCAAATTAATCGTTCTCTCTCTTTAATAATATTTTATCCCAGATAAAATATCTATGCAATTAATCCCAGATTAATTTTCTCTCTCTACTAATTAATCCCAGATTAATGAAGTGCGAGTCATACGTCATCGGTGAATCTTCGGGAAGCAACCCATGAGATCCACGGATATGTTGGCAGTAAATCAGGTCGTCGAACTATCCGAACATGTAAGTACCTAGTACTACGTTTATACCGATTCACAAGACAAGGTTGGCTTCTAGCAAAGCGTCATGCCTACCCAATTCTCCAGAAACATGCTTACAGGAATAAACGATCTATATCAGGCGTAGTATACATAGTATTGTGTATTCCGATCCAGTATCGGATGTCACGTGCTAGGCCTGAGGTTGGAATTGTGTCTGCCCCGTACGAAGCACATATCGGATCTCTAGTAACTAGTCTCTATAATCAGATATACATGACCTAGTCATAATATCCCGATAGCTGCAGCATATAAGAGAACCAGTCCCGTATCTATGTGACCATCATCTCCAGTATGACTGGAGTGATACTTCCGTCTTGACATCACACCCAACACACTACGATTCTCAATATACCCAGCAGAGGCGTACACAGAACCTGTTAAAGCCCTGGACGACCAAAACCAAAGTATATTGATTGTCGCAAGTATTAGCGGTGCAAGTCTCATGTTAAGACCAAATACACCTACCCTGATTTCGGACTTCCATAGACACATAGTCATACTACCAATGGAATTCCGAGGGGGTCTATCCAGAGCGAAGCTGTTTCCCGTATCATCGGTAAAACACAACCTCCTATTACACTTGCATGAGTTTCCTATACCCAATATATGAGAACTATGCCTTTATGCCTTCACAACGGGCACAAGTGTAATACTAGTCTTTTACGCATTATCGATGTCCAATCTCGATAATACTTTGACTAGGGATATTTAATGATTATACCTTCGTGGATTGATACTGTCTCATATCATTCTCAATCCAGACATTAATCATAAAGACCTCCTATCATTTATATATCTTGGTGATCTAATCACAAATGATAAAAGAACAATCTTCTTGGTCACATAGTTAATTTGTACAACAACACCATGATCTGTACAAATAGTGACGCTATGGGTCATAATTGTCCAACAATCTCCCACTTGGCCTATAGCCAGTCACTCGAGTGTCTGACACCCGAACTATGTACGGTTGGCTCAAACTACTGAGAAAAGGCTTTCGTCAGCGGATTTGCATGATTATCGTCTGATGCGATTTATTCGATCATCACATCACCACGATGTATGATCCGAACGAATCAGATGAATAATCGAAGTATGTATCTGGATCGTTGATGAGACCATTAATTCTTTAGCCTGTCCTGAAGACTAGCTCAGCTGCTAACAGAACTATATCTATTCTAATTATATTATTATCGACCCAAATGGCTTCTATTGCTGCCTCAGCTGCAACAATAACCCACATTTGTTGTTTATTCAGTAACAGTATCTTGCTTGGAAGATTTCCAGCTCACTATTCTGTTATTCAAACTTTATAGTACCGTTATGCTCGGTTAGGAAACTTGCAACAGTGATCCCAGTCACTTCAAGTTCTCATTCTCCATAGTTTAAGACAGCATCCTTAGTTCTCTAAGATACTAATGGATGTTCTTAATATCAATCCAGTGACCATCACTAAGATTGTCCCGATTGTGACTTCATATGCTCAAAGCGTATGAGACATCAGGTCACATACATTTTTCAATGTGCGAGTTCTCGGAGAGTGATAACAACTTTTAGATATATCCTAGTAGATCTTTATTCCTAGAATAAAGGTTGTTTCTCCCAAGAATTCTACGGAGAATTTACATGAAAGCCAAGCTTCCCCAATTTTATATTATGGGAATATCATTTCCAAGAAATGACATGTCATCATTATTTTAGGACATTCATTATCAGTGCGCTCCCACTAACCTCCTTATATACACAAGAATCATTTCGTTTTGAATTAAATCATACACCATTATGATTACATCAAAACGATAATTCCAAGAACTCAATGCTTGCTTCAATCCAAACATGGATCAAATAACCTGCGAACCTTGTTTGCTAGTTTTGGTACGACAAAACCGTCAGGAGTTGTAAACATCCTCCAAAAGGTTTCCTTTTCAGGAAAGCGATTTTCCCGTTCAGCTGACATATTTCATAAATGAAACATGCAGCATTAGCAAGCATTATCCAATTTGTACAACAACACCATGATCTGTACAAATAGTGACGCTATGGGTCATAATTGTCCAAAAATATGAGCCGAGCTTCCGTATGGTTATCTCTTTCTATGCTGGTACAGGCTCGGACAAGTATTTTACGTCTCTACGGATGTCGACGTTTCTTGTTCTGGTATTTCATGTCTTGGTAGAGTCTATTACTCATATAAGATAGGTATGAGATAGACTCATTCAAGACAGCTTCTTCAACCGATATTATTTAGGGATGAGAATCTGCGTAGCTTGGGGTCGTATCTATGTTGGGTTTCTTGGGGTAAGGTAACTAATCATCTCTTCGTACGACCTTCATTTATTTACTTGCGGGTCTTATCTATTGGAACTCATACGTCTAATTCTGGTTTCTTACTTCTTTATCTTTCTGTCCATCCTTCGTTACTCGGGGAACTTGCTATTTATATGAGATATTCAAGGCTATTGGATCTACTTGAAGAAATTTTCTGATGGGGAATGAGTCTAACTAGGAAGGAAAGAATCTTACGAGAAGGGAATGAACCCTACTTAAGTCTACTTGACATTTTTCTCTTGCTCAGGCTTATTATATTCTCTTTACTATTATAGGTTATGGTACTTCCTTATCTATCTGTTTCTGTATCTTTTACCTCTAATTACTTCCGGTTGCTCTGAGTATCTGTACATCATACTTTTCTTTTAGCTTTCTTTTTTTTCACTCTCTTAAATGAATATTTTCAGAACCCCACTATACGTCCTCATAACTTGTCTTGAACTTCTGCTAATAGGCCGGAATAACTACAGAAGAATTCTTAATTAGAACAAGGATTATGGTTACCTTTACTATGAAGAGAATTCAGATAACTTTGGGAATTATTACTAACCTGTCTATAGAGCTTGAGGACGTACTCAAGGATCGGATACTGGAGAAGTAGTGCCTCGCATATTAGTATTCGGACATACTACGTATACAAGACCCCAGCACTCTACCCACTGCAGTCATTGACTCCCTAGATCATGCTCTGATACCATCTTTGTAACATCTCTCTCCAGGAGATGCTACCGATAGGGAATAGGCTGACCTATCCCCCTGAGCGTCTGACTATCTAATTGTGATCATCATTACTAAACTCATATCAAATTACTAACTCATGCATAGAGACCATTGCCAAGACTTAACAACATGAAATGCAACTCAATACTGATAACTGTATACCCAATAATAATTTCCTTTACAACTTTATTCATAAATATTTTAACTTTATACAATTATCGATGCAATATCAATGACTGTTACATGACTTCACTTTGACTCTGACTGAACTCTCTCCATTTGACTTGACTTGGTGGACTCAAACCCTCCAGTGACTGCCATCAGTATCCATCCTCTCGAACTCATCCTCCTAATATACCTGAAAAACCAAAAACACTGGGAGTGGGGGGGTTAGATCGTTTGAACGATCTAGTGAGTGGACGGTTTAAAATGAAAAAAAAAACTGAAATACAATTTTGAAATTCCATTGTTAAAACCAAAATCATTTCAAAGAAATCATATTTTTTGAAATCATTCTTCTTGTCTGAGAACATCTATTTTTCTGAAAAACTTTGTAGAAACGGCTATCTATTTGTATAACTCTGAGATTCTATAAAACACTTTATCTTGAAAACTTTTTCTTAAAACCTTTCGAAAATCTATTTCTGAGAAATATGTATCTGAAATCTGCTGAAAACCAGACGCATGGGGGTGTTACGTATCGCCATCCCCCCATACCCTTAACTAGTGGTCTTGGGGCGTTACGTATCGTTTTCCCCTAAGCCACTGAACTAAAGCCATGAGTGTTGATCTAAGTGTTGGACAATTATGACTCATAACATAACTATTTGTAAAAGACATGGTTTTTTTGTACAAATTAACTATGTGACAAAGGAAATTGCTATTTTATCATTTTGTAATTGGATTACTTGGATATATAAATGATAAAAGTCTATATGGTTAAATCAGATTAATAAGATATGAGACAGTATTAATCCATGAATGGTTTGATCATTAAATATCCATAGTTGTAGTATTATCGAGACTGGACATCGATAATGCGGAATAGACTAGTATTACACTTGTGCGCGTTACGGAAGCTTTACGGCATAGTTCTCATATATTTAAGTATTGGATATTTATGCAAGTGTGATAAGAGGTTCTGTTAGCCGTTGGACCGGGAATAGCTTCGCTCTGGATAGACCCCTCGGAGTCCCATTGGTATTATGACTAAGTGTCTATGGGAATCTGAATCAGTGTAGGTGTATGTGATCTTTAACCTGAGACTTACATCGCTAATACTTGCGACAATGAGTTTGCTTTGGTTTTGGTCGTCCGGAGCTTTAACAGGTTCTGTGTACGCCTCTGCTGGGTTTACTGAGAATCGTAATGTATTAGGTGTGATGTCAAGATGGGAGTATCACTTCAGTCATATGGAGATGATGATCACGCATGATACAATACTAGTACTCTTAAATGCTGCAGCTATCGGGATAATATGACTAGGTCATGATTATCCGATTACAGAGACTAGTTACACGGGATCCGATATATGCTTCGCACGGGGCAGGTACAATTCCAGCCCTAGGCCTAGCTTATGACATCCGATACTGGATCGTATTACACATTACATTAGCATAGTACGCCTGATACAGATTATATATTCCTCGTTGAATATTTCTGGAGAATTGGGTAGGCACGGTGCTTTGCTAGAAGCCAACCATGTCTTGTAAATCGGTGAGAATGTGGTACGAGGTATGCACTGTTGAGTGAGGAACGGACAAAAATGAGCGCAGCGGAACCTGCCCGAGATCAAATCCCGGGTGAATAAATTTTTTTTTATTTTATTTGGCAGTCCTTAACAGTGGGTTTAAATAATCTCACCAACTTTAGCATAAAGCTAACTTAGTTACCTTTTATAAATCATTTAGTTACTTTAACTAAACAATCCAATTAACTTTAATTAATTAATTATATAAGCTAAGTAATTAATATGTATATTAATTTAACAATTAAATTAATTCACAAAATAATTAATAATTTAATGTAAATCAAATTTAAATTTATTATACAACAAACTTGTATCAACTCTTGATATAATATTAATTAATTCAATTCATCTCATGAATTATCGGATTAAATAATTTAATCCTAAAAACCCAAAAAATACTTTGTCAACATTTGACGAGAGGTCGCCCTAGTGCTCAACGAGTAAACTCAATATAATGGAACTCTCCAGGCACATGTTCGGATGTTACGTATATATATACATATATATCTCATATATTTATATACATATTTCATGAAGGCATGTCCACCTACAAATCATGACTAAACAACACGACACGTCGAACCATACAAGTCGAGGTTAAAACGCTAATGTATAATCCTTTCGTCATTACCGTCTCCTATTGAGTAAGGTTATAGTTATACTGTCAAAACCTTATCTACTCAATATAAAATAAATTTCCATAATTATATTCCATTAATAAATAATATATGCAAAACTCTTTTTCAATATTATTTATAATGTTAAAGAAACAATTTCTTCAACGAACTTTCGGCCAAAAGATTTCCGGAATATATTCTGAAAATTTCTGGAAACAAAATCCAACCATATGGACTGACGAATCCTCATATTAACACACACAGATCTTCGTGAGCATCGGTCTATACCTAACAGTCATCCAGAGGTCAGACCATAAAAGGTCTCTGACATGCATGGTATCAGGCACAGAGGATCACTCACAAGACCATCGTGGTGTCTCAAGTCAAATGACCACAATAACTACTCAACTCGAAAAGATAACTATTGACAGTTTTATGGAATATCTATTAGTCATCTTTTATGAGTTTGTTCAATACTCATACAACTAATGAATATCTGCATTTCTATACGAACTTCCGCTAAGCTCACAGTTTATTGAGATAAACCATATGTCCATTACATATATAGACAATGCACTAGTCTTACTAATGCAATGACCGACCCATATCAATATATCTAGACCAGGAATAATTTATATTCGAGAGAATGAGTGATATTTCTCAACACCATTTGCAACTCTTGCAACTATATCACCATATGTTGTAACTCTCGGATCTTTACTAAATTTATATAAGGTTCCGAGTGTAACTCAAAATCTCTAACTCTTAGAGTAATCTAACTCTTAGATTTACAATATATAAATAAAAGTAAGAGTTTTACCATATAAATAAATAAATAACCATGATAAAATAAATATTATATTGCATAAATATCAAATATTCATACAAAAAGTGAATGGTGCACGATCACCATTTCCAACACTCCCACTTGATCTAATGCAATTCACGATGGTATCTAATACCCATTGACTCTAAGTGTTTCTCAAACACCTTGAGAGTTAAGGCTTTAGTCATTTGATCCGCTACATTTTCTTCAGTTCGTACTTTATAAACTACAACATCACCTCTAACCAAAATTTCTCTAATTATGTGATACTTTTGTTCCACATGCTTAGACTTCTGATGAGCGCGAGGTTCCTTGGCTTGAGCTATCGCACCATTATTGTTACAGAATAACGGAATATGATATACTATAGATAGGACGACTCCAAGCTCCGCAATAAACTTTTTGATCCAGACAGCTTCCTTTGCAGCTTCTGAAGCAGCAATGACTCTGCCTCGGTGGTGGAATCAGCAGTCGAACCCTGCTTGGTGCTCTTCCAACTAATGGCACCGCCATTGAGATAAAACACAAACCCAGATGTAGACTTTCTATCATCTGGATCAGATTGAAAATCTGAATCCGTGTAACCTCTCAACTGTAAGTCATTTTCTCCATAAATGAGAAACTTATCCTTTGTACCCTTAAGGTACTTCAGGATATGTTCCACAGCCATCCAATGGTCCTGACCCGGATCAGACTGATAACAGCTTGTAACACTTATAGTCATGCTGATATTAGGTCTACTACATAACATGGCATATTATGCTACCAACAGCAGAAGCATAAGGCTGGCTAAGCATTTTAGCCCTTTCATCATCTGTCTTAGGACACATTTTCTTATACAGATGAATACCATATTTGAAAGGCACATTGACTTTCTTACAGTCAATGAAGTTGTACCTTTCTAAGATCAAATCAATGTACTTGGACTGAGAGAGTCCTATCAGCCTCCTCGCTCTATCTCTATAAAGCTTTATACCTAGTATATAAGTGGCCTCTCCCAAATCCTTCATGGAGAAATTCTTACTGAGATAGGCTTTGACAGATTGTAACATACCTATATCGTTTCCGATAATAAGTATATCATCAACATAAAGCATTAAGAAGACTACCATGCTCCCACTTACCTTTTTATAGACACATGATTCCTCTTCGTTTTTAATGAAACTTGACGATCTGATCACATCGTCAAAACGAAGATTCCATCTACGGGAAGCTTGTTTAAGTCCATAAATAGACTTTTTAAGCTTACATACCAGATTAGGATCTTTGGCGAATGTGAATCCCTCGAGTTGTTCCATATGGATATTTTCCTAAAGATTTCCATTCAGAAAAGCCGTTTTCACATCCATCTGCCAAATTTCATAATCATAGTGTGCGACAATAGCTAATAAAATCCTGATTGACTTAAGCATGGCTACAGGAGAAAAGGTTTCCTCATAATCAATACCTGATTTCTGAGTATATCATTTTTCTACTATTCGGGCCTTAAAGGTTTCAACCTTTCCATCAGGCCCACGCTTCCTCTTGTAAACCCATTTACAACCGATAGAAACAATTCCGTCGGGAAGTGGAACCAAGTCCCAGACTTGATTCTCATGCATTGAGGCAATCTCAGATTTTGACCATTGTAAATTCGAGAAGGTAGACAATTATTGTCAATTGCATCTCATGCAACTCTTATATTCGGTCCTAAATCGAATCTCATCCTCACGCTTTAGCAATATTGGATAGTTCAATTTTTAGATCAACTTGTCTATTGCCGAAAGTAAGATACTAATATTAACCTCACGCTTTAGCAATATTGGATAATATTTTCTCTTAAATTCGATTCATCTCATGCTTAACCGGAATAGTACAAAACATTATAATCAATCCCTCACGCTTTAGCAATATTGGGAATAATCACAATGGTTTCACTAACACCGTATAGACAAGCCGGACCATGTCATATTTTCAACTAAAATAATGACACTTAATGATCTAGCGTAGAGATTTTTCCAAAGTCAAATGCATATAAATATATAAAATGTATGCATGTCCAAAATGCCTAAAACATGTAATTCACAATTAAATGTATGCATGGCCATTTTATAACATTGAGAAAAATTATAAGGAACATGAACAATTAGATGCATGTATCACTCTGATACCACTTGTTAAGTGAGGAACAGACAAAAACGAGCGCAGCGGAACCCGCCCGAGATCAAATCCCGGGTGAATAAATTTTTTTTTTATTTTATTCGGCAGTCCTTAACAGTGGGTTTAATTTTTTTTTTCATCAACTTAAAATTTTCCTAATGCACTAAAAACATTTTTCATGCATTAAAATAATTACCATAAGCCAATTAAAATTTTTCAACACACTTTAATACATTTATCAACTCTTGACAAATTATTCTAAGCTTCTAAAAATTATTTTCAACACTTAAAAATAATCCAAGCATGCACAATTATTTTCAACTCTTGAAAAGTAATCCAAGCATGCAAACATAATTTTCCAACCCTTGAAAAAATTACTCCAAGCATACAAAAATTTATATATCAATTTTCATACACTTTAATGCTTCTAATTCCTCACTTACATGCTTCCAATTAATCCAACAAATCCACAACAATTTTTTCACAACAATAATCATCAACAAATTGAACAATAAATTTACAAATTAAATTTACCACAAGCTTTCAACCATTGCCAATTTGTTGAATCTTTGCCTCCAAGCTTTTCCAAATCTTCAAGATTTGAACTCCTTCAAACTCCACCAAATTAAGCTTTCTCAAGAACAAGTCTTGGTGATCAAACCAACTTTAGCATAAAGCTAACTTAGTTACCTTTTATGAATCATTTAGTTACTTTAACTAAACAATCCAATTAACTTTAATTAATTAATTGTATAAGATAAGTAATTAATATTGTATATTAATTTAACAATTAAATTAATTCACAAAATAATTACTAATTTAATGTAAATCAAATTTACATTATTATACAACAAACTTGTATCAACTCTTGATATAATATTAATTAATTCAATTCATCTCATGAATTATCGGATTAAACAATTTAATCCTAAAAACCCAAAAAATACTTTGTCAACATTTGACGAGAGGTCGCCCTAGGGCTCAATGAGTAAACTCAATATAATGGAACTCTTCAGGCACACGTTCGGTTGTTACCTATATATATACATATATATCTCATATATTTATATACATATTTCATGAAGGCATGTCCACCTACAAATCATGACTAAACAACACGACACATCGAACCATACAAGTCGAGGTTAAAACGCTAATGTATAATCCCTTCGTCATTACCGTCTCCTATTGAGTAAGGTTATAGTTATACTGTCAAAACCTTATCTACTCAATATAAAATAAATTTTCATAATTATATTCCATTAATAAATAATATATGCAAAACTATTTTTCAATATTATTTATAATGTTAAAGAAAAAATTTCTTCAACGAACTTTCGGCCAAAAGATTTCTGGAATATATTCTGAAAATTTCTGGAAACAAAATTCAACCATATGGACTGACGAATCCTCATATTAACACACACCGATCTTCATGAGCATCGGTCTATACCTAACAGTCATCCAGAGGTCAGACCATAAAAGGTCTCTGACGTGCATGGTATCAGGCACAGAGGATCACTCACAAGACCACTGTGGTGTCTCAAGTCAAAGGACCACAATAACTACTTAACTCGAAAAGACAACTATTGACAGTTTTATGGAATATCTATTAGTCATCTTTTATGAGTTTGTTCAATACTCATTCAACTAATGAATATCTGCATTTCTATACGAACTTCCGTTAAGCTCATAGTTTGTTGAGACAAACCATATGTCCATTACATATATAGACAATGCAATAGTCTTACTAATATAATGACTGACCCATGTCAATATATCTAGACCATGAATAATTTATATTCGAGAGAATGCGTGATATTTCTCAACACCATTTGCAACTCTTGCAACTATATCACCATATGTTGTAACTCTCGGGTCTTTACTAAATTTATATAAGGTTCCGAGTGTAACTCAAAATCTCTAACTCTTAGAGTAATTTAACTCTTAGATTTACAATATATAAATAAAAGTAAGAGTTTTACCATATAAATAAATAAATGACCATGATAAAATAAATATTATATTGCATAAATATCAAATATTCATACAAAAAGTGAATGGTGCACGATCACCATTTCCAACACGCACTTGTTCGGATAGTCCGATGACCGTATTTACTGCCAACATATCCAGGACTCTTTTCGGTCACTTCCCAAAGATTCACCAATGACATTTAACTCGAACAGAATTAATCTAGGATTAATTATGAGACAGAAAAATTAATCAGGGATTAATTACGGCAAGAATTAATCTGGGATTAAATTCGTACAGAAGAGAGAACGCGATTAATTTAGAATTAATCGGTAAAATAAATTTAATAGTTAAATTATATTTTTCTATTTAATTTATTTATTTGGGCTAAATAATATATCAGATATATTAATTGAAATTGGATTTCAATATGAAATTAAAATTGGATTTTAATTCGAGCGAACGAATTAATTTGAAATTAATTTGTAAGCGACTTTCGTAATAATTTTGTGAGGTATCATTATTTAATTAAATTGGATTTAATTATTTAGCGATGGAAAATTCGTTTAGTTGGATTAAACGAACTCAAGCCCAAAGTCTAGTTGTGTGAGCCAACCTAAATTTTGAATTTAAAGTGGTGGGACCCACAACTCACATCACTTGTCAAATTGTGATGGTGGTAGTTCGCAAAAGTAATTGGATTCTTTAATGCACACAACAACCCACTTTTCACCAACCTTGTTTTTGTT
Organism: Zanthoxylum bungeanum; assembly: GCA_019454045.1. Classification (NCBI taxonomy): domain Eukaryota; kingdom Viridiplantae; phylum Streptophyta; class Magnoliopsida; order Sapindales; family Rutaceae; genus Zanthoxylum; species Zanthoxylum bungeanum. The sequence goes on from SKCR01007207.1 coordinate 96,191, forward strand.
TTTGGAAAACATATTCACAACCACTTGGTTTTGAAAAACACAAGACAACACAACTTCTCTCTTCTCTGATGCTTGGCCGAACTTGCTTCCTCTTCTCCTTGAATTGTTTTTGCAAAAATTCACCATTACTAGCACTTTGAGAGTTAAAAAAGGTGATAGGGAAACTCACCCAAGAGTTTGGAACTCAAATACAAAGCTCGAAGCTTCTACAACAAAGAAAGTTTTTGAAATTTCTCATCCGTTCAATGTGAGTATTTCTGCAACTCTACTTTAATTATTCACACATAAATCTTGTTTAGAGACCTTTGGCATATGTATAACACTAATACCATGCTACTACCTAACCCTGAAACTAGGGTCTATGGTACATATCGTCATCCCCCTAGCCCTGAATCTAGGATCTCAGGGCGTTATGTATCGTCGTCCCCCTAGTCCTGCTCTACGTGTGCATATGTTATCCGTCAATTCCATAAGTTAGAGACTAAGGTGGGTTTTTCCCTCATACCTCCAAAAATCATAAAATCATGCTTTTAAAATCATATTTCTTAAAACATTCTCTTTCATTAAATAAATGTAATAATATCGGCTAATGCCCTATGTACGTAAAAATAAGTCTTTACTTAAAATAATATAAATAAAAAGTAAACTTAACAGAGAGTGTCCACTCACCAATCAACCTGCATTACCCTTAATCTTGAATGTAATTGGGTTATTTTTTTTATCCTGGATGCAACTGAAAGGATTTCTGTGGAAAATGAATATGTCTTGTATTCGAGTTATGATTAGTATGTTAAGACTAAGAAACCATTCATAATCATGGATGTAGTTCTTAGATGTATGATGATATGAAACCCTTGGAGTGGCCCTTAAGATTCTATGATGAAATTTAAATGGCTAAAATTGATCTCGAAAAATGGCCACGCATGGCGTTATCCACACGGGCAGGGCTAAGGCAGAAAGCTTCCTCTATTTCGCGTCACGACGCCTAGCTTTGCTCATCGCGACGCCTAGCTTGCGCGTCGCAACACTTATACGAGAAGAAATGAAACAGAGGCCTTCTCATCGTTATGCGTCACGATGCTATCAAGTTGGCGCCGCGACGCTCGCCAGTTTCCAAGCCCCAACATCATCCTTTCCATGTCTAGCTTACCAAATTGCACCCCCAACACCTTCACATTACAACTATACACAAACAATTCTTTAAACTTCCATATTAAAGCATGTTAAACCAACACTCCATCATCAACTTAACCATTTAATCTTCATAACCCCAACTTAGCTCAATGCTTAGCATTAATAAATTTATCCCTTTCTTAATATAAAATCCATTTCCTAATTGATTATACACCCTAATGCAATCTCTAACATGCTCATAACACTTGCATAACATCACTCTATCAAAACTTCACAATTTAAGTGTTGGGTCAAAATGGTCTTACCTTATTTCATTGGATTTCCTTCATCATCAAGTCTCTTATGGTTGCTATTCTTCTTCTTAGATTTTTATGTGAGGATATATATTTGTTTCCTCTTTATTTTTTGGTGAGAAACATGGCTTCCCTTTTTTTTCCTTCTTCTTTCTTCTTCTTTCTTTCTCCATTCTTCCTTTTTCTCATGTTTCTCTCTTTCTCTCTTCATGTTAGGGATGTGTGAAAAGTACCCCCTTATTTATAATAAGGACTTATTTGGCTAATTTACATAATTTTTAAATGAAAAAAATTAGAACTTTTGAGAGACTTTGAGAATTCTCAATATGGGTCCACGAGTACTGTTCATCCAAATTTTTGAGTTGTATTATTGACCTGCTTCTGGTTAGAATTTGTAAAACTATTCAACGCGGACATTGTAGGTCTCGATCTTAGATTTTCGATGATATAAAGTTCATAAAAATCGGATATTTTATGAAAATATTATGGCTTAAATACCATGGGCTGTCCGGAGTGGAACATCGTACAATTTCGTATCGGAATTGCGAAGAATTTACCGATTGTCCCCAGAGTCATTTCATGAGTGTATATGTGTTCAAACATAATTTATATCATATGTCACACATCCCATAATGTAACAGTAGTCGAGATCACCGGATGTTACAGAACCTAATTCGAGAAATTAAAACAGCTGAACGAGAAATTCAATTGAGATCTGAATTAATAAGAATCAGATGATGTTTTTAGTTCTAAATCACTATATTTGTATTTTCTTTATTTTTTTCTTTTTGTAAATTTTATTTTTATTTATATTTTCCCACTTTTTTTTGCAAGTATTGTATTTTCATTTTTTTTTTAATTTTAGCATATAGTTTGTATTTAGGTTGCATGAACCATTGGTCTCGATCATCTAGCGGTAGATTAAATAGAGAGTCTTCATCACCTTCATCATCTGTCAAAATGGCCGAGAACCAAAATGAAAATCCATTTGCCCGAGTTGAAAACCCAATTTATCAAGAAGAAAATGAGTCTCAGCATGGCGATCTTAATCATCGTAGGACACTTAGACAATTCATGAATCTCGCTAGGACATGATCACCATCTTGCATTGTTTTCCCCCAGATGCAACACGTTTCAATTTTAAGTCAGGTGTCATCCCACTTTTACCCACATTCCACGGTCTAGAATCAGAAAATATTTATCAATACTTAAGGGAATTTGAATAGGTATGTAACACATGCACAGACCAAAATTACAGCATGAATATAATTCGATTGAATTTTTTTCCCTTTTCTTTAAAGGATAAAGCTAAAATTTGGCTACAGAACCTTAAGGAAGACCATGACCTTTCTGCTAAGTATGCATCTATAACTAAAAAAGTTCAAGAAGTCACTTGTCAAATCTGTAATCCAAATGAACATGTCACACAAGTTTGCCCAACCTTGCCAGCCCTGCAAGAATGTATTCATGACCAAGTCAGTTCTATAAACACTTTCAATAAATCAAATCCAAACCCATACTCCCAAACCTACAATTCTGGTTGGAGAAACCATTCAAACTTCAATTGGAGGAATGATAACCAAGCACAACCATCGCAACAACCTCCCTAGGTATACCAGAATTTCTGAAATTCCCAGAATTATGCACCATATGTCCCACCACCTAGGAAAACTCTTAAGGATACCTTGCATGCATTCATTGAGAAACAGAAAGTCATTAATAACCAAAATGTGCAAACATTGATTAATCTGAAAGATATTTTTTTCTAACATCGCATCTACATTGACCATTAATGAGAAAGGAAATTTTCCTGTACAACCACAGTCAAATCCCAAAATTTATCAAAACCCTCACGATGGTAGTTCTGAAGTCAAGATATAGACCATGTCAAATCTGTTATTACTTTTCACAGTGGTAAGGTCATCCACATACTTATTCTTGAACCTCACGAAACTGAAAATAAATCAGATTCATAGGGTAAAGAAGGGGTTGATTAACCATTACCCGTCGTTAATGATAACAATTTCTCTCATGCACCTCCATTTTCCCAGGCATTAAAAACAAAGAAATTGAACCATTCCCCAGAGATATATGAAATATTCAAACAGGTAAAAGTCAATATTCTTTTGTTAGATGTCATCCAATAGATACCATCTTATGCAAAATTTCTGAAAGACTTGTGCACCGTTAAAAGGAAACATCAGGTAAGAAAGAAAGCTTTTCTAGCTGAACAGGTAAGTTTCATTCTCTTAACCAATAATGCATTAAAATACAAGGACCCTGGTTTTCCAACTATTTCTTGTATTATTGGAAATCAAAAAATTATACATGATTTGCTTGATCTTGGAGCCAGTGTCAATTTACTTCCATTTTCGGTTTATCAACAACATAATATTGGCGAGTTAAATCCAACCTCAACTACTCTTTTACTTGTCGATATATCTGTCAAGGTACCGAAAGGAATTGTGGAAGACATGTTATTACAAGTCGATAAATTCATATATCCTATGGATTTTATTGTCTTGGAAACACAACCTGTAGCAGACAGATATAAGCCAATTAATGTAATACTTGGTTGCCCATTTCTAGCAACAGCTAACGCATTAATTAATTACAGGAATGGAATCATGAATTTGTCTTTTGGCAATATGACGTTGGAGCTTAATGTTTTTAATATGTGTAAAAATTCATGTGATGATGACAGCAAAAATGAAAGTATGGAACTAATTGAACCAATTTTAGAGGATCATATTCAGGGGAGTTTATTTGATCCCATGGAAATTTATATTGCTAATTCTTGAATCAAGTACGCAATTAAATTCAAATATTCCTAATGATTTTTCACTTGATTCTACACAGGTACTGGAAGACGATAGAGAAAAACAGAATTTGGATGAACTAGGAACACTAGAAGAAGAAAATGATGATGAAGTACCCAAATTGGAATTAAAGACTTTGCCATAAGGATTGAAGTATGCATTTCTTGGAGATGAACAAACTTATCCTGTGGTAATTTCTTCTTCCCTCACAAGCAATCAAGAAGGTAAGTTGTTAAATGTGTTGAAAGAATATAAACTGGCAATTGGATGGACTTTAAAAGACATAAAAGGCATTATTCCATTGATAAGCACACATGGAATACATTTAGAAGATAATTCTAGGACATATCATCAATCCTAAAGAAGATTAAACCCTCATATGAAAGAAGTGGTAAAAATAGAAGTTCGCAAACTTCTTGATGTAGGCATTATCTACCCTATCTCCGATAATAAGTGGGTAAGTCCTATAGAAGTTATACCTAAAAAGTCTGGAATAACTGTTGTAAAAAATGATAAAGGAGAATTAATTCCAACTCGAATCTCATCTAGTTGTTGTATGTGCATTGACTATAGAAAACTAAATGACGCCACTAGAAAAGATCATTTTCATTTACCATCCATACTATTGTTTTCTTGATGGTTAATCGGGTTATCATCAAATTCCCATTGCTTTAGAAGATCAGGAAAACACCATATTCACATGTTCCTTTGGAACATTTGCATTTAGGAAAATACCTTTTGGACTTTGTAATGCACCAACAACATTACAACGAAGCATGTTAAGCATATTTAGTGATATGGTTGAACACTGTTTAGAGGTCTTTATGGATGATATAACTATTTTTGGGAACTCATTTGATAATTTCTTGAATAATTTGGAAAATATTTTGAAAAGATGTGAAGAAAAATGACTTGTGTTAAACTGGGAAAAACATCATTTCATGACTAATTCCAGAATTATTTTGGGACACATTGTGTCGTCTAAAGATGTTGAGGTTGACAAGACAAAAATAGAGGTAATCTCTAAATTTCCACCACCAAAAACAGTCAGGTATATCCGTTCTTTCTTGGGACATGCAGGATTTTATAGGAGGTTCATAAAAAACTTCAGTACCAAAAATCATTCGAAAAGATTATCAGTCTTCCGACTTCTTCTCCTATCATGCAATCCTCTGATTGGTCTTTGCCTTTTGAGCTAATGTGTGATGCCAGTGATTATGCAGTAAGCACAGTATTAGGACAATGAAATGAAGGTAAGCCTTATGTAATTTATTACGCAAGTAGAATTTTAAACAGTGCATAAATGAATTACACTACCACGAAAAAATAACTACTTGCTGTAATATTTGCATTGGATAAATTTTGATCATATTTAATTGGTTCCTCAACTATTGTTTATTCTGACCATGCTGCTGTTAGATATTTGATGTCTAAACAGGATGCAAAGCCAAGATTATTACGGTGGATTTTACTGCTTCAAGACTTCAATCTCACAATCAAGGATAAGAAATGAGCAGAGAATGTAGTTGCAAATCATTTATTGAGACTCACAAATGAGTCATCGATTGACACAACTCCTATCAATGACTCTTTTCCTGATGATTTTTTATTTTCTGTAAATACAATGCCTTGGTATGCTAATATTGTCATTTTCTTGCAACATGAAAAATACCTCCAGATTGGAGCCATCAAGACAAGAATAAATTTTTTACCAAAGTCAAAAGATTCTACTAGGACGATTCATATCTGTTCAAGTATTGCCCTGGTTAAATTTTTCAATGATACATATCGGATAGTGAGATAAGTGATGTTCTACAGTTTTTTCATTCAGAAGCATGTGGAGGTCATTTCTAATCTAAGAAAACCACTGTAAAAATATTGCAGTTTGGATTTTATTGGCCCACCATTTTTAAAGATACCCATGCTTTTTGCAAAACTTGTGAAAATTGTCAAAAGTTGGAATCCATTTCAAAAAGAAACATGATGCCTTTAAATCTCATTCTTGTCATCGAAATCTTTGATTGTTGGGGGATAGCTTTCATGGGTCCGTTTCCACCATCATTTGGACATTTGTATATTTTAGTTGCAGTCCATTATGTCTCAAAATTGAGATTCCTTGTCGAAATAATGATCACAAAACTGTGACTTTCATGAAAATTGAGATTCAAACCTTGAAAATGCCAATCATGAATGTAAACTGTAATTAAATGAACTTGAAGAGTTAAGGAATGATTCATGAGAATGCAAAAATTTTTAAAGCTAAAATTAAAGCCTTTCATGACAGTCGAATTTCACAAAAAATATTTGAAATTGGTCAAAATGTTTTGCTTTATAATTCTTGTCTTCATTTATTTCCTGGAAAATTGAAATCCAAATGAAGTGGCCCATTTATTATGAAGCACGTTTATCCATATGGATTATTGAAATTGAGAATCCTAGGAATGGTGATGTATTTAAAGTGAATGGACAACGTCTGAATCATTTTCCTTCTCTCCCCCAAAATGCTCTGATGAAAATTTGCAAAGCACGCACCGAAAGAATAAGGCTTCTAATAATCCATGGTATTCCTAGTGATATTCATTGGGTAATTAAAGCAAGAGTTCGCTTGGCAGGTGAGTCATCTGACTCTTCCATTTCTTACATGTCTGGTTTGGGGAAAAACACTTATGCTAAGAAACGAAGAGCTAAACAGTTAGGTGCGTGTTATAAATGTACACGCTGGACGTGCAATACTCGTTGTCGTTCTTTAGGAATGGTGTCTGACAATCGTGAAGATAAAATTCAATTCATTAAAGATGACTTGTGTAAGGAGTCTTTAGATGATATATCATTGACTTTTGAGACGCATCCTAGTGGACATGTACATCGAGTAATTCGCAATTTGCATACATAATTTTAAAAAGAAAGACAACAATACAGTCTCGGGAATCTGACTTTAAAAGATCTTCTTTGCTAGTTTATAAGAAAATTGGATGGGAAGCCTATCCCCGACCTATAGAATGCGTTTAAGCTGTTACTGGACGTAAAACCATAGGAAGATGTGAGCCACAATCACAACTACCAGTACATATTTTTTAGTTTTTTGCTTTGATTTCCTTTACTTTAAATTACTGTTATGTTTTACTTTAATTTATAGTTTTGATTTCCTTTACTTTTGCCGACAGTATCTAAACTTTTTGACTTTCACGATCTATTTTATGGTTCATCTGACAATTATCATTTTGCAGGTACTAGTTATTACTCACCCTTTTTCAGGATCCATAAATTCAGCTCGTCATTTCTCTCTTCAACACATCGAGATAAGAGAGATAGCAAAAAATGGAGAAAACTTCAAGACGACGAGTTACAAATATATGTGTCCTTGTGGAACTAGCTCTGGAACTAAACCAGAATTTGTTGAGGCTGCATAAGAATTATGTAGAGCTATGGCAGAAAGAAACATGCACTTAGTATATGGTGGTGGCAATCTTGGATTGATGGGGTGTGTTTCAAAGCCGTGTAAGAAGGTGGCAGTCAAGTTTTGGGGATCATTCCAAAACCTTTGACAGATGAAAACCTTATCGGAAAATCAAATGGAGAAGAATGCATTATCTCAGGTATGTCTGTAAGACTTACTGAAATGATCAATCATGCTGACACTTTTATTGCTTTACCAGGTGGGCTGGGCACGTTGGAAGAAATATTCACAATTGCGTCATGGGCGAACTTGAACATTCACCAAAAACCCATTGGACTACTTAATATTGATGGATTTTTCGATTTTCTTTTTTTTATTTCTTGAGGATGCCAAAAGAAATGGTTTATTTCAAAATCAGTAAAAGATATATTCCTAACTGTAAGAAAAGTTAATGATTTAATTAACCAACTTTTAACTTATGAACCAAAAATCGACCCCAATATTTCCAAGTTGAACTGGTCTGGTAACGATCGTGGCAAGAAGCGTAGAGTGGACTTGAATCTTAATCTGTAATTTTTTTTCTTTTCTTTTAAATAGTCGTAGATTCAATTATCAATTCCACACTAACCAGGCGATGTCTTCTAAACTCTACTTCTTCTTTTTTAGACATTGGGGACAATGTCTCAAATTGGTTGGGGGGAGAGGATAACTGATTAGATAATTTTTATTTTTATGTTTCGATGCTGTGTTTTTTGTTCAAAAAAATCATTTTTGTGTTGATTTTTTTTTATGTTTTTTTTTACTTTATTGTTTTTTTTTTTTTGTGAAAAAATTGTTGATTTTCTTTTGTGTTTTCAAAAAAGAATTACACACAAACTAAAAATAAAATTTTGACTAACCAAGTGGAATTGTTGTTCAGAGGTGGCTGTGTAAGGAGTTTTCACTCCTAAGACGCATCTCAAAATAATTCGTAACAAGTTATTTTTATTCTTTTCTTTTTGAATCATTTAAATTGTGAATTCTCCATAATATTGATTAAATTTGATCTTCATAAACTCATTTAACATGTATTATCAACATACACGGGAACATATGAATTCTCCATAATAAAGGTAGTGAATTTTTGTTTTTATTCAAAAAATGAATCATGTTGATGAGGTAAATAGATCACTATTTTCCACTCCTTTGACTTAATATTTTGCATAGTTTATTGAGTTTTGTGAATATTTTGATGTGTTTTGTACCATTTTGTAGATAAATAAAATAACATGACTCTTTGGAATCAAATCAGGGCCAAAACAACGAAAAACGAACAAAAAGGGCAAAAATATAAATTTCCTGCTAAAATGCACCGTTTGCTAAAATGCTTTGTCTGCTAAAATGCACTGAATGCTAACGTGCACCGGACATGTGTCATCATCTCATGATGTCGACATTTACTGTGCACGCGTCGTGACGTGCCAAGCACTCTGCGTCGCGACGCGGAACCAATAATTCAGCTGCCACGCATCCGACGCCATGTGTCACGATATCGTTAAATCATCGGAGCGTCGCGACGCACAAGGAGGGTTGCGTCGCGACGTGCGGGGCATATTTTTAGCTATAAATAGAGGCTGAAATTAGAAGGAAAATTCATACATTCTTCTGGGGATTTCCTTAAGAATACTAAGAAGATTGTAGCTTGTTTGTTTATTTACAGCTTTCTGTATTTAATTTTATTTACTTTAAGCAATAATACTTTTTTTATTTACTTTCGGTTCTTACTTTTACTGTTCAGTATGAGGAGGTAACTCCCCTCTGCTGGGGTGAAAAGTTAAGTTTTTATTACTAATATTTAGATTAATATCCCTTAATTATAATATATAAACTATTTAAAACATGACTTAATGGGATATCGCCTTTATGGTCGGTTGGACTTAATTAAATTGATTTTAACCTGACTAAATGGAATACCGCCTTTATGGTCGGTTGGAATTAATTATAAATTTGACTTAATCAAGATATCGCCTATATGGTCGGTTGGTAATTATCACGCAAAGTCAATATATTATAATAAGGGAGATATCTAAATAAAAGTAATAAAAGTGGATCCTCTAACCCCCATCATTTTCTTTATTATTTTATTTACATTTTTAATTTCCAGCTTTTATTTTCTGTCATTTATTTATTTAAGCTTTTACTAGTCTTAGATATGTGTCGTAACTAAACCTGTTATCTGGGGTTGTGATGAATTCCAATATCACCGGTTTATAATGGGTTATTTTGTGTCTTGGGTAATATAAAGGCATATTTATTAAGTCTTAAGCTTAATGCTTCTTGTTAATTGGTCATTAATAAGATTGATGTGGTAAACTTAAAATAAACTTGACGAATGAATTTTAGGTTTCAGCCGTAGACTTAATAACCTACGATCTTCCTTAAGAATAGATAACCCTTAATAGATTTCCTTCCAGGATAGACATATACTTGTCGGGCGGGGGTAGCCACAATTGGAACTTAATCTTAATGAATTCAGGTAACTTGGTTAACATAGACATATGATTAATTGGGTTACACTGGGTATTTGCATCTGACCATCGACATAGGCTTTTGCATAATTTCGTGTTCCAGGTTAGTAAACCAATGTATTGCACAAACATGAGATAACCACTTCATCTTTAAAAGATATTGGAATGATTCACAACCCTAGGTAGTTTAATAATATTGATTTTATCTTTAATTCACTTTCACACTATTTTATTTACTTGTTTTAGTTTAGAGTCGCCATCCAATCAAACAACCAATCTATTAGATACTCGTAAACATTTGGCTTTATAAATTAATAGCTTAGGTATTAAGTGCTCGTGGGATCGATACATTTTATACTACTTGAACAATACGTGCGCTTGCGTTATACGTGTGTGATCACGCCGGTCTCATGCTTTTACCTATTAACCGGACTTCTTACCTCAGCAAGAAGTGATTTTTCAGGTAAAATGGTAGAGTTTGAGTTAGTTTAAAAAAAGATGATAATAATCAAGCTTTTACTTAGTAACCGGACATCTTGCCTCAGTAAGTAGTGATTTTTGGCGTAAAACGATAGAGCTTGAGTAAAAAAAGTGTGTGAATAAGTTCGATTTTGTAGTCTCTCTAACTCGATCAATTAAGTCCGTAGAGGTGTTTTAACACTTAGTGCCATAAGGCCAACTAGTCTGGGAATCACTGGCCTAAAGCTCGTTACATGGGTTAAAGAGAAAGTTTAAGGAAATCATACACTTCTTATTTTTTACATCTGAAATCCGAACAATTAAGTCCGTAGGGGTGTCTTCACACCTAATGCCCTAAAGCCAACTGTTTGGGAGTCACTAACCCAAAGCTCGTTACAAGTATTGAAGATGTATTATTACCAAAAAAATATTATTTTTGTATTTATAAATAAACTTTCATTGCCAAAAGGTGTGAACTCTAATATAATTTTAGGACAAAAATATTACTCTCTTTCAACAAGAGCTGTGAATATTGTGGACATAATGAAGTGATTGATACCTTATTTTATACGTGTATGGAAGAAAGGTAAAAAGTATATGAGAATTTACTTATTTGATCATTTAGAAAGAAAGAAAACAATTATTAATTTGGATAAGAATTTATCTTTTTAAATTTTTTTCGCATAAATTACTAAGGACTGGTAATAAGCTGGTTGGGGGTGTGATGAACATTAAAAAGTGCACATTTATTAAAAGAAAAATTAATCATTTTACACTTATAGTTTCATTAATCCCCTTAATTTAGCATATTTATAAAATAATAATTAAATATATCTTTTATTGTGATTTTTATCTGTTATGTAGGTGAAATAATACTTTGGATGCATATCTAGAACAATGGACTTGACATTTGGATTTTGGAGGCCATAAATTTAATAGGGCGTTCTAACATTCAACTTCAGAAATTCTAACCTCGTGCAATGTTCGCATTTTGACCATAAATTTTTATTCCGATATCAGATTGAAATGATTCTAGTTCCAGATGAAAGAAAACTCAAAGATCTACAATTTTACTGTTGACAAGATTTTCTAATTCCAAAGCTTTCAAGACTGAAATTGACGAAGACTCCAAAGTGTATTATATGTAAAAGTCATTGTCAAATCAAAAAACATTAATAATTAAAAAAAGACAATAATGGTGACAAACCATCAGTCGATGGTTTGTCACAACTCCACCAAACATGGTCCATGATAATTGTATTTTAAAGAGGTGTGAGCACCTCTATAAATAGAGGAGATGTGCACCTCTTTTTTCCTCATACTAGATTCCATAGTTTTCTCTAAAAAAATTCGGATTTCTAGCTCTTATGTGTTTTTTTTTTAAGGATTTATTGTAATTTCTATTTTTCTTTCAGTAATAAAATTATTTGTTTTTTTATTCAAATTATGAGTAGCTAATTTCTTTTTGCTGGGGTAAATGGTGAAGCTTTTAATATGAAAATATAGATTTATCTCACTTATATTATAATTTATAAATTATAATCTAATGATTAATACTTAATTTAAATCCGGATTAATTATTGACAAACTTTGTTATCGCCTATATGGCTGGTTTTATTTATTTGGCATAATTGAGTACCTAACTGGATTTGTTATAGACAAAAGTTATCACCGTCTTTATAGTTGGTTTTATATGTTTTGGCATAATTAATTCATGAAATAAATTAATTGGGTAATAATGATAATTTATTTATTATAACAGTGAGATTTCTAATTTTAATATTAAAAGTGGATCTCCTAACCCCAATATTTTATTTTATTGTTGCAACCCAATTTAATATTTTTCAATCACTTCAAACAAATCAAGACTTTTTATTTTTACTCAAATTATTATTTTATCCTATTAAATCTATTCCCTGTGGATTGACCCCGGTCTTACCGGATTATTTTATTACTTCGACACTCTTATAGTTTGGAGTAAAGAATCACTTTTTGAGTGTGTCACCCAATACCTTAGCACTCATGACATCTAATTGCTTGGGATTTTCTTTCCCTATCTTCTCTAGGCTACTGACTGCTATTTTCCCTAAGTTTTTCAATCCTTCTCCAATCATGGTCACGATCACTTTTCTTGGGCTTAAGAAATTTATTAAATCTTTTCACAAACATAGTAATGTCAACCTCTGAGAGTGAAGCATCTTTATCATCATCTGATGAATCTTAGGTTTCCACTTTCATAGTTTTTGTTTCTATATTCTTAGACCTTCTAAACTTGAAGGTTACCTACAAGATCCTCTAATTTCAGGTGATCTAGATCTTTACTCTCTTCTATAGAATAATCTTAGGCAAGAATCTCACATGTAAGGACCTAAGAATTTTCCTAATAATTATATTCACATGAATGGTTTCGCCTAGGTTGAAGCTGGAATTCACGATGTCGTTAATCTCAACATAGAACTCATCGAAGGTTTCATCTTCCTTCATCCAAGAAACTTCAAACTTTGTATTAAGTTCTTAAAGTTTAGAGTTCTTAACAGACAGTATGCCCTCATGAATAGTCTCAATGATGTCCCAAACATCTTTGAAAATCTCATACAAGGAGACTCTCATAAACTCTGTGGATCAGACAACATTATATATGACATTAATAGCTTTATTGTCCTTATTGTTGTCTTCAAACTCCTCTTTGGACCAGGTGAGTTTGTCATTGGGGGTAGAGACCCCATTTAGGATGACTTTGGGTTATTTCCACCCATACTCGATAGACATCCATACCTTTCTTATCTAGGGATTTGAGGAAAGCTCTCATGCACACCTCCTAATGAGGATAATTTTTCCCATCAAAGAATGGGAGACAATTCAGAGGTTGACATCTATCCATAGTTAAGAGGCCAATGATCGAAGTTTTGCTGTGATACCAACTGAAATTGCGATACGGTCTGAACCTTATACACTTATGGGGGAATAGGTGTAATATTACAGAATTAAAAATCTAACTATAATAATTTAAAACAAGTCCTAATTATTATTTCTATGGTTAAAAACATACACCATTAATTCTAATCAATGGCCTCACTCTTAATCTATTCAATAAATAAATAGATGAAAAGTAAATAAACAATCAACACAATCAACACCAATATTTATTGACGAAGTGGAAAACTCTTGATAGAGAAAAACCACTTTGTGTATAGATTACCACATGAATTCACTATATAGAGAAAACTTACAGTGATAGTTATAAGACATATGGTAACAATTTTGCCGATATTATAATAACCTAAAGAATTCCTTAAACCCGTTTATAACCTCTAAAGTCTCTGAGTGAATCAAATCCACGAACTCACGGTGCCGGAACTCTGACTACCAATCTCCATCTTAAAACTCTCCAATCTTCATCTTAAAACTCTGAAGGTTTAGGGTATTAGCTAAGGTTTTGCTTGTGTTGATGGTTATCAATAGAGAAACTCACCAAAATAAAGAAGATATGGGATTCAAAAAGCCTTCAAGGTGGATTCTCAATAAGAAGGAAACAATGAATATGAAAGCTCTATATTTTGTGTTTCCAACACAAGGTATAGTGGCTAAGACTTTCTTTATATAGGTGGGGTTTCCAAGTCTCCAAATAGCCTTTACAACACATCCAAAATAAGCAGTATACGCATGGGCGTTCAAACGCCAGTCAATCGCGTGACGAATGCACATTGTTCCGCAAAAAGCGTTCGAACATGATATCTTTTGCAACTCGAACGTGAAGCCACTGGATGGTTTAATTCACACGGAGTGAAGAACGCAACTTGCATGCGGAGCCTCTGGAAGCTTTCATTCGATAGTAAAACAAATGTGCCAAAAACGTCATGCATTCGAACTTCAGAACTAATCCAACTCGAAGATGAGCTCTGATATCTTCATCTAATATCGTCCAATCAACACCAATTCTTCAAAACCGTTGCAACTCAGTTGGGTTTTATTGATGAATATTGAAAATGCAATTAAAATTCGAAACAGGTTAAGTTTCAATGTAATGTGGCTGCACATGGACTAATAAAGTATACTTGTAATAATTGTATCACAGGTATTTGGAATGGTGAGTTTCCTTCTTCTATCTCTTGTATTATTTTCTCTTTTTAATAAATATCTTTTTTTCTTATTTTTAAAAAAAAAAAGGTAATGAATGTATATAATTGTTTAAAAGAGGAAATTGCTAACGTCCCCTTTCGAGAGAAACATTGTAAAATATTAATTGATCAGAAAATGTTGCGGCCACAAGACTCCAAAAGTTTAAACAACAAAGGATGGAGATGACATGTGATGTCGATCAGGTAAATATTCAAAGTTGAAATAAATCAAAATTCCCACGTTCCCACCAAACAAAACAAAGCACTGGGTTGGTTGCTTTGATTGGCTTTTATCATTCTCTGTCTCTCAAATATAAAAAGAAACTTCAATATATTGTGAAATTAGATAGTGCAGAGAGAGCAAGAGAAAGAGTGAGATACAAATATTTAAGTGGTTCCATAACATATATAGTACATTAAACCTGGCCATCGGTCCGGTTCGGTTCTGAACCGGCCGGTTCCCGGTTCCATAAGTGTGGAATCGGAACCGGAACCGAATAGGAATCGGAACCGAATCGCACAATTCGATTCGGTTCGGTTTGGTTCTGGTTCCAGTTCCATTCGTTTTTTTTTTACTTTTTTATTTTTTTAAAAAAAAATTAATAATGATTTTTAAAAAAATATGAGATTAAAAAATTTATTTAAAATTATGAATTTGAATTTAGATTACATTAAATTACAAATAAAATATTTATCTAAATAAAATTAAAAATAAAATTATTAAATTAAAGAGCTTGAACTTAATTTTTTTTAAAATTAAGTTGTCTACGTATCCTCCAGGAGTGAGAAGAATCAAAATTCACGTAGTTTCATTACAATTTTAAGATAGTTCCCCATTACAATTTACAATTATTTACTAAGCTTTGATCATCATCAATCATCATTATCATTAGTGTCTGTTGATTCTTCAGCTCCCGTTCCGCTTGCACTTACAGATGCATTGTCGAACAAGTCTTCAAATTCATCGGGGGCATCTTCTTGTTGCCTCAGATCAGCTCGGGTCCAATCATCCACACATGATGTTGCTTCTAAAGTACTTGGATGTAATGAAGACTGTCTCGCTTCCAATATATTGTCTCCCATGTTGAAGGCTTGCTCAACCGCAACGGTGGAAACAGGTTCTGCCAGTAACTCTTTAGCAATAATTGATAATACAGGAAATACATTTTGATGTCGGTTCCACTAGTCAAGGACTTGAAAATTTTTACTCACTAAACTTTCAACAGGAAACTCGAAATTGGTAGATAAATAATTATCTAATTCTGGGTTATTGGTCGTGTTATCCCTATGTTTTTTATTTCTTTGTAGTAACCAACGATCACCTATGCTAAGTCTTGATTGTATTACGGGTTCGCTACTACTACATTGTCCTACTGATTACAAGTTATATATACTAACATAATCATTAAATAAATCTATTAAATTATTTTTTATTGTAGCTATTATTCTTGTAATATCAATTTCATCTATTATTTCTAAATATCCATAGTAAGCTTGTAAGACACTATTCAAACCTTCTAATTTAAATCTAGGATAAAAAACTGTGGCAATAAAATAAAGTAATGGAATGTCTCTAAAATAATACAATCATTTTTGTTTCATAACTACAATAGTTTTAAGCAAAACAATATCATTGGGATCAGAAATTTCAACATGCTCATATAGAGTACCAACAATATTCAAACTTTCAACAATAAATAAATGTGTTGTATGATAATAAACTCCGCTAAAAACATTTGTAACATCATTAAAACTTTTAAAATCTCTAAAAAAATTTCATAAATATCTCATTGACTAGGAAAAAATATGATATGTTGAACATGTTGAGAAAAAAACTACAAAATGCATCTTTGTATTGGAAAACTTGACATAAAAGAAAATAAGTTGAATTCCACGTGTTGGAACATCTCGTGAAAATTTTATCGCTTTAATACTATTTAATTTACAAAATTTGGCACATTCTCTCCTAACTTGAGAATATGACCAAATACAATTAAGTGCAATCTTAATAAGATCAATGAAAGTGGCTAAACTAGTCAGAACATCTTGAACACATTAATTAAGGATATGACATGTGCAACGAATATGAAAAAATTAACCCCCCCAAATTTGGTTCGCATATTTCTGTTAAATATTTAATTGATGCAGCATTTGCAGATGCATTATCAAAACCAATTGTTAAAATTTTACCTAATAAATCGAATTCATCAAAAATTATTTTCATCATTCTATAAATATTTTGTGCAGTATGTTGTTCATCAAAAACTCTAAATGCAATAAGTCATTTTTGCATGTTCCATGATGCATCAATCCAATGACAAGTCACACTCATGTATGAGTGTGTTCGCCAATTTTCACTCCAAATATCAGAACAAATAGAAAGACGACCTTTAATATCTTTAAATGTTTCATTTAAAATAATTTTACCATCTTTGTATAATTTAAAAATTTGACGTTTTGCTGTATTTCTAGTCATTCTACAAGCAGCAAGATTTAAAGCATTTTGAACATAATTAGTAAAAGTAATTTTTTCAGCAAAACTTGAAGAAATATGTGTCATACAAGTTAATTTAGCAAATTCCTCTCTATTTTTTAGCAACATAATATTTAAATAAATCTAAAGAACTTGTACATCTACTAGATGACGAGAACCTGACCATTTGCGTTTGCGTTGTATCAAGTCTGATTTCAACGACATGATATCTTTCCAAGTGCTTGATCATATTGTCATATCCACTAGTGCATTTGTAAGAAACCCCCACAATAGTTGCATATTGCTCTTACACCTTCATTTTCAGTCTGGACTAAATGAAAATGAATTTTGAAAATATCAGAGGAATGAGACTTAACTTCTCTTCTCCGTGTACTGATACTAGGGACGCTCTCTTGGGTGGGCACATTTGACATTGTGTTCTCATATGAGTTCGTCATTTTTTGTTAAAGAAATTTTTAAGAATGAGAGAATTGAGAATGAGAAATTGTAGATGAGAGAATTGAGAATGAGAGAATTGTAGAAATTGAGAGAATTGTGAATTGGTGTTTTGAAAAAATGAAAATTGATCCCTATTTATATATTTTTGGAATATTTTGTGATACCTAAAATGGTCCTAAAACTAGTCGTTATATTAATGTTATTAAGCGTAAATTAATAAATTACATATTATATTTATTAATTGCTTTTTGTAATTTAGGGTAGTAGCCGTTCGGAGCATACTGTTCCAACTGGAACCGTTTGGTTCCGGTTACCGTCGAACCATTGGAACTGGAAGGTTCCAGCGGTTCGACTTCGGTTCAGTTAAGGATGAACCCTAACCGAATCGAAAACTTTCAGTTCTGGTTCCAGAATCGGTTGGAACCGTGCAGTTCCAACCGATTCGGAATCAGAACCGTTGTCGGGTCTAAGTACATAAATTTGTTAGTATATGCATGATTTGTAGTAATTTATATGAACACGCATTTTGGTGCTCTATTTCAAAAGGCATGTGCTTTATATATATATATTAATATATATGGTTATTTACGTTTTACTACTAAAGTTATGATAAAATAACAATTGAGTACTATGAATATTAACATATTACATTTTAATACTAAACTTATATAAAATTTAATATTTTACTACTTTTCCATCCAAACCGTTAGTTGACCATCAATTGACCTTTAAAAAGTAGTGAAATGTTAAATTTTATATAAATTTAGTAGTAAAGTGTAATATGTTAATATTCATAATACCCAATTGTTATTTTATCATAACTTTAGTAGTAAAACGTAAATAACCATATATATATATATATATATATTTATTTATTTATTTATTTATACTGGTACATATATTGATTTAGGATATATATTAGGACCTTAAATAAATTTTTCTCCGAGCATTAGCGGAAAAATTACAGGGATGATTAGTGGACCCAACTCCAAAAGTTTAAGCTCAATTAGTATTGGTATGGCATATAGGCCTTAACCAACAATTTAAATAGATGTAGCCTAATTTATAGGCCCAATTGGAAGAATAATGCTAACTATGTTTAATTAGTCCATTAAGGCCCATTAAGAATTGTGAATTTTTGGCACAAAGTCCTCCATTTTCTTAGAAAGAGCCAAAATCTTCAAGATTTCTCTAGAAACTACTTAGCATATTTTAGAAACAAAAAAATCAAATTTGGAAACCCTTCACTCCACCTCTTGACCGAAAATTCCTTGGAGAAAAAATGAGAGAGTTTCATCTTTCTTGTTAAATTTTCAAGATAACTTAGAATAAATCTACCACCTTCAAGTCTAAAAAAGAGAAAAATGAGCTTGGAGACTCTATTAGTGAAGAAAGAGTTGAATTTAATGTGAGTAAGACTTGGCCCAAATCTTGATATGTGAGGTTTTGATGAATTGATGATTGTGGCATGTTGTTAGCTTGAGTTTGATGATGATTGGATGATTATTGTGTTAAGAAAATGGTGATTGAGAGAAACCCCCAATTTGTGAGATCCATAGGTATGAAACTAAGTTGAGGTTTATGGAATGGATGTGAGATGATGTTAGAAGTTTGTATTGTTGATGGTTAGCATATTTGTAGTTGAAATAACTTGAATGGTGTTGTAAAAAATTAAAAGTGAAGATGGAGTATTGGTGTTGTCCCTGAAATCGAGTGAGCGTCATGACGCTTAATACCTTGCATCGCGAAGCTGAACAAAGAAGTGTTCTCTACCCAGTTCTGTTTTTGTGAGTGTCGCGACGCCATTGGGCTAGCATCGCGATGCGGAAAACAAAGGAAGCATTCTCCCTCGGCTGCTCGTATGAGCATCGCGACGCCAATGGGCCAAAGTCGCGACACGAAAACAGAGGATGCTCACTGCCTCAGCTATTTGAGAGAGTGTCGCGACGCCCATAGGCCAGTGTCGCGACACATTACCAAACTTTCCAGTATCAGTTTTATTCACTTCAGCTTCATTCTAAGATATTCCAGTGCACCCTAAAAGTTTCGTATAAGTGTATAGACACATGTTAAGCCAAGTCAAAAGCATAAAATATCAATCATGCAATGCATATGCTTTTCTATCAGCTGGAAGAAAACTAATGATTTCTTTAATCTTAGAAAGACGTCAAGATACTCGGAGATCACCTACACCGTGTAAAACACCAAACTTTCCATGGCACTGTGAGTGGAGTACTTATTCAGAAATTTTTCATGATTTTTAAACGATTTTCATTAGAGTTTATCGAATCTTGATTTTATATGCTTTGAGATAAGTTTTAAATTGAGATGAAATTTATTATTTAAACAGAAGCAGCTTTGATAAAGTTTGTTTTCAGATATATGTTTTTTAGTATGAGAATGGTTTCAAGACATGATTTTCATGATTTCAAGACATGATTTTCATGATTTTGGAGGCATGGGAGAAAACTCACCTCAGTTGTAACTTGAAATTGACGGATCCAGAATGTTGGGTTTCTACTATAGTCTCAAGATCATTCAAGCAATGAAAATATGTGAATACAATAAAGAAGTATGGCGGAATCATACTTACAATGATCGGATTTGCGATGCGTCGAACACAAAACTTTTGCTCCTCCATGGAATTCGGTCAAGCCCTCCATGTGTGCTCCAAGCTCTAAGCTTTGCAAATTGTGATTCCATGCTCAAAGGTTTGTTTCCCTATCACCTTTGGATGACTCTTTGGTGTGCTAGCACTAGGAAATTTTGCCACAAAATTTCCCCTTATTCTTTTTCTTGCTCACAGCTTTGAAGGAATTTGAGAGAGAAGAAAATGGCCCAAGGCCGAAAGTTGAGGCAGAGGAGAGAAGTGTGATGAGTTGGTTTTGTGTTTCAAAAACAATTACCAAAAATTGATTTCCAAAATTTGGTATATGCCTTTCAAAAAGGTCAACCAATTTTTGGAGCCAAAATGGCAATTAATGCCCTTAACAACTCACATCACTCAAAAGTGACTAGACATCACATCACTCAAAGTGACAAGACATCCATCACTTGAATGACTAATGATGTGACGCTTGATGTGACTTGTGGGCCACACTTGAATTCGAAATGCGAGTGGGCCCGCAAATACTCCCGGGCTCGGGTTCGCTAATTCTGAATTAACGAATTTTCCGTTGCGACGTAATTAAATCAAATTTAATTAAATAATTTTGCCTAGCAAAATTACTATTCATGTCGCTAACGAATTAATTCTAAATTAACTCGTTCGCCCGAATTAAAATCTAATTTTAATTCCGCGTCGAAATCTAATTTCGTATAATATATCGAATATATTATTTTATCGATTAATTACAAATTAATCGTTCTCACTCTTTAAATAATATTTTATCCCAGATAAAATATCTCTGTAATTAATCACAGATTAATTTTTTCTCTCTAATAATTAATCCCAGATTAATAATGTGCGAGTCATATTATTGGACAATTATGACCCATAGCGTCACTATTTGTACAGATCATGGTGTTGTTGTACAAATTAACTATGTGACAAAGGAGATTGCACTCTTATCATTTGTGATTAGATCACCTAGATATATAAATGATAGGAGGTCCCTGTGATTTGTTCCTGGATTGAGAATGATATGAGACAGTATCAGTCCACGAAGGATAAATCATTAAATATCCCTAGTCAGAGCATTGTCGAGATTGGACATCGATAAATGCATAAAAGACTAGTATTACACTTGTGCGCGTTGTGAGGGCACAACGACATAGTTCTCATATATTTTTGTATAGGATACTCATGCAAGTGTAATATGAGGTTGTGTTTTACCGATGGTACAGGAAACAGCTTCGCTCTGGATAGACCCCCTCAGAATTCCATTGGTAGTATGACTATGTGTCTACGGAAGTCCGAAATCAGGGTAGGTGTATTTGGTCTTAACTTGAGACTTGCACCGCTAATACTTGCGACAATCAATATACTTTGGTTTTGGTCGTCCAGGGCTTTAACCGGTTTATGTGTATGCCTCTTCTGTGTATATCGAGAATCGTAGTGTGTTGGGTGTGATGTCAAGACGGAAGTGTCACTCCAGTCATAGTGGAGATGATGGTCACGTAGGATACGGGACTGGTTCTCTTAAATGCTACAGCTAGACTAATTACCAGACATCTGACATGTGCTTCGTACGGGGCAGATACAATTCCAGCCCCAGGCCTAGCACGTGATCATCCAATACTGGATCGACATACACAATACTACGTATACTACGCCTGATATAGATCGCTTATTCCTGTAAGCATATTTCTGGAGAATTGGGTAGACATGGAGCTTTGCTAGAAGCCAACCATGTCTTGTAAATCTGTAAAACGTAGTACTTGGTACTTACGTGTTCGAATAGTCCGACGACCGAATTTACTGCCAACATATCTGAGGATCTCATGGGTCGCTTCCCGAAGATTCACCGATGATGTATGACTCGCACTTTAATTAATCTGGGATTAATTGGATGAGAGAGAAAATTAATCTAGGATTAATTGCGGAGATATTTTATCTGGGATAAAATATCAATTAAAGAGAGAGAACGATTAATTTGGAATTAATCGATAAAACTAATATATTTGATATATTAAATGAAATTGGATTTCGACGCGGAATTAAATTTAGACTTTAATTCGGGCGAACGAATTAATTTAGAATTAATTCGTTAGCGACGTGAATAGTAATTTTGCTAGGCATAAATATTTAATTACGTCGCAAAGGAAAATTCTTTAATTTGGAATTAGCGAACTTTGAGTGCGGCATGCAAGTCACATCAAGCGTCAAATCATTAGTCACATCAAGCATCAAATCACATGTTACTTTGAGTGATGTGACAATTTGATTGATTGATGTGACAACTAGTCACTTTGAGTGATTGAAGTTGTTTGGTTGATGAATGAGTGTGCAACACTCAAAGTTGGTTGATAGCTTTTTGAAAGCAAATTTAATATAGATTTATTTGATTTTTTGAAAATCAAATATTTGGTATTAGATACACAATTAACCTAACACACCTTTTCTTTCTCTCTTTCCTTTTCATCTTCACGCCCAAAAGTGGGTAGTCCACTGTTTCTGGTTTGCTCACTGACGTGAGCAGTGAGAGAAGAAAAACAATGATTTTGTTGCAAAATCTTGGTGCTAGCACACTCCGGAGTCGTCCGTATGTGATAGGGAAACCCACCCGTGTGCATGGAATGATTTAACAAGGAAGCTTGGAGCTTGATTCACCCATCCATGGCCGAATTTTGGGGACAAAGAACTGCCCACTGCCGAATGCACAAGGAGGGAGCATAAATTTTTTGTTCTTCGTAGCATCCAATCCGTTCATTGTGAGTATGATTCCGCCATTCTCTTTTGTTGTATTCACTTATTTTCATTGCTTGATAATGATCCTTGGACCTTAGAGAATCCAACAATGGTATCAGAGCCAATATTGAACATGAAAATGATTTAGGGTTAAAATTGGGCAAAATTGATTTTGAGCATGAATAATGAAATTGGATGATTTAATATGCTTAATTGATGTTTAATTGAGGATTGATTGGATCAATTTGATGAAAATGTGTTTGGAACATTTTTCCTCAATTTTTGATGTGTTGGCCGAATACCACATGAACCCTAATGTCTTGGATTTTTGATTTTTTGATCATTGGATGTGTTGGAAATCAATTGGGAATATTGATTTAATGTTGAATTGAATTTAATTGGATTGAATTTGATTTGGACATAAAATCCCCTCCTTGGCCGAGACTTTGAAGCATGTGAATTGGGTTTGATTTTTGATAAAATGTGTTGGACATGTTTTGTTATTAAAGAGCATGATTAATTAGGCTAATTGGTGTTTTGGAAATGTTAATTGGGTAATTAATTGTGTAATACACTTTGGTTAATTAAATATGAAATTTGGAATTTTTTGTGTTTAATTAAATTGGGCCTATTTTGGAAATTGGGCTTGTTATGATGTTATTGGGCTTATTGGGCTTGGTTGTACCAAGTTGGGTTTAGGCAAAATTGGTTGGATCCAATTAGGCCCAAAACCGCTTCCATAAAGCCCAAATGCGACTAATGTACCTTTAAAGTTTAATTGGGCCTAAATTGATTTCTGGGCTTATGGGGTAACTCCCGGATTGGACTTTGGTTATTGGGTTCGACCCGTGTTGACAAAAAATCCACGCCTTAAGAAATTAATTAAAAGCCCATTGGACTTTAATTAAATTGACGTTGGACGTTAATCGGGCTTTGAGACCCGTAACGATTAAATTTGGAGTTTAAATCGTAAAGGTTTATTAATAAAGTGTAATATTTAATTTGGAATTAAATAAATGAGTTAGTATTAAATACATATTAAATTGGATTTAATTTTGTAATTTAATTTAATTCGAGAATTCGTACTTTGAGTACTTATTCACAAAACGAGTTTGACTCGTGCAAAATCAAATCGTTGTTTGAACATTGGATGGTCATTAATTATCAGATTAATTAATTTGATTAGATTGATTGATAACATGCTTGTGTGAATACATGGTTGCGATGCATGAATAATGTATATCGGATGGATATTAGATGGGTGGGGCAATTTTAGAAATTGTTGTAATAAATTTGATTTATTAATTGGACTTGCGTGTCCAGCCTTATCACCTCCATACTCTTTGTATTCTCTTCTCACCTATTCCCCTCAATGTAAATGAGGTTTCTTTAGAAGTGTAGTGTAACGGGTAGAAGTGATACATGTGCTAGCGGGAGAAAGAAATGGAGAGATCTGATCTAGGATCAACGTGTAAAGTATCCATCCGCATATCATTATTATTTTTCATATGCGCTTTATTATGTGTTTAGAATGCATGTTTAAGGATGTATGATGATGAGACCTTAACAAAGATAATAAATTGGTTGCCAATTTGCACGCGAAAAACCCTCAAACAATATTAAGCGTCTTTCCTTCCATTGAGTGATTCTCACTCAAGATCCGAGACTGGCATTGGCTTGTTGGCCAAAGTCAATGCCTTTGTCCGTCGAGGATGTGTTTGAATCATGAAGGCTTTGTTACATATTGGTGTCTTGTCCAAGTTGTGGTTTGTTGGCCAAAGTCAAGACCACTTCTTGTCCATCGACATTGATTACGAAGCTTTCCATGGTCAATGGGTCGTGCTTAACTGGGATCACTAAGTTTGTTGTGCCAAAGCCAAGGCTTAGTTGATTCAGAGGAAAAATGTTAGGTAATACATTGGATGTATTGGCATATATAAGATATATGTTTCGGACTTGGATGTCCCCCTACTGGATCTAGGAATTGGATTGGATCCAATTGATCTTAGAGATCTACCTAGTTAATTATCATACAATTTGTTGGCCAAAGTCAAGATTGTGTGATATTTAACGGGATCCTAGCCCGCTAGGAAACACGGTTTCCCGAGTACTCGAAAGAGGGTTAGAGACTCGCCGAAAAATAGTGGGAGGCAAGAATTGAATTTGCAATATTCGTTTAATTACTTGCCATACGCGCTTAACGCAAATATCATTCGTCAATTAAATTAATTGTTAGTTGGACTAATATTTAAATCGTTGTTTTAATTAACAGTTGGACTGTATTCAAACTATTCATTTATAGTTGATTTTATAATTGGATTATAGTAATCAATATTATTGATTTTAATCTATTAAATTATATTTGATTAAATAGTTGGACTATTGTAATCATTATAATAAATAGTACCTAAATCGTTGATTAAATAGTTGGACTATTAGAATCAAGATGTAATTGAAATATTGATATTTAAAACATAATCCTAGGGAAAATGTATTTAAATGGTTTAATTTTCAAATTGGGAATATATTTCAGGATGGTCCTGGAAAATAATAAGTTACTTTATTTGATAAAATAACATATTATGCCTAAGCCCGGAGTTAAGCAAATAGTAGAGCATAATCTTTGGAAGATTTATGTGATGATAACTTTAGTGCTTAATCCATTAAGCTTGTCGCAGTAGAATCCTTAATTTCTGAATCAGAACTAAGGATTAGATCCTTAAAGTATCCTTAGTTCTGATTCAGAAATTGAAGGATCTTCAAAGAATCTATCATTAGAATCTTAGAAGTACTAAATTGCAATACTTAACTCTTGGAGAGTTAATGACTATTCTCAAGGAGACAAAGTCAAAGTTTTCAATTAGGCAAGTAGCGCAAAGCGCACCTTACTTCGATATTCTAGAAGACCAAGGCTTGGCCGGGCTTCTGGAATGTGAAAAGGGCAAAGGCAAAATCATTAAAATCTTCTAGGAAGATAAAGGACATATCCCAAAATGTCTGCTTAAATTGTGGCAAACGGGATCGCGGAAGCGTGACTGCCGGTTGGACATAGCAGACATGAAGGAATTGAAGATGAGCAAGGCTTCACTTCAAATATGTTTGTCATAAATATGTTCATGACTAGTATTGAAATTAGATTTTAAATACTTAGTGTGATACATAAATGTATGTATTGATGTTCGGAATTTGTTTTGAGCAGGATACTGACTTCAATAGAGATTAATCTGCGAATTGGAAACAGGACGAAAGTCGCTGTTTTAATCGTAGATACCTAAGTTTAGGAACTACCCTCGGTGTGTACTTAAATTAGGGAACTGTTATAATGTAACTAGTTTGACTAGATACATTATCTCCATATCAGTGATTAACCGGCTACGGGTGAACCTTTATATTCTAGAACACTAAAGTGTTTTATTATATAAAGATGATATTGAGATAAAACACATTAGATGTGAATAACAAAATTTATATTTTGAATATAAATAAATCTCAAACGTTATACATGACAAACAAATAGCTTAAACTGATTTGATCAGAAGAAACTAATTGTGGCATTGTTGTCTGGGACACAATCAAACAAGACTCATATATCCACACTTTTGAAGAGTGGGTACTCGGATTAATTTGATTCCAATCAAATAAAGTCTACGAATCTAGTTTATTGGGCAAAGTTCCTAAAACACTATTTACTTGGTAAAAGTATAAATGCCACCGATCTGTAAGCCCTAGTTCATAGTGAAGCAAGTGGGCCCATGCCTAGCTAGGCTAGATATGGATATGAATATTTCGTGACCTTTACGGATGTGGCATCGCGTTGTGGTTATGTGTTTCTTTTGAAGAACACAAATCGGAAACTTTTATAGTTTCGACACGAAATAGACAAACAGATCAGCTAAAGTATAAAATCATCATGGTTAGACCATGATAAAAAATACTTAAGCAATAAGTTTCTAATATACTTGAAAGAATATAGTATTCTTTCAATGAGGACTCCTCCCAGAACACGTCAGTTTGACGGTGTGTCCGAACTGAGAAACCGAATTTTGTTGGACATGATAAGGTTAATCATGAGTCGCTCTGAGCTACTATTTCCTTCAACGGATAAGCTTTAAACAGTGCAAGAACTTATTTTGAATAAGGTTCCATAAAAATCTGTTTGACAGATATCATATTAGATATGAACGGGAAGAAACCGAGTTTCTCATTCCTGGAAATTTGGGTATGCTGGGCATATGTTTGGATGATACCAAACTAGAACCCAAATTGGATAAGTGGCAATTGTAAGTTATCCTAGGGATACCAAAGTATTGTACTTATACAATTCACAAGAGAACAATGTAATTGTTGCTCACCATGCGGTTTTCCTAAGAGGAATACCGATATGCAGTGGTAAGTGGAAGGATAGTAAGACTCGATGAAAATCGGAGTAATATTGTTCAAGGCACCGATTCCTTAATGGAACACAAATAGTTCATCAAGGATGAAACTATACCAATAATCTTCGAATACACAAGAACCGCGTATGTCGAAGAGAGTCAGAAAACAACATGGGGTATGGGTTTCTGATCTCACCTCATAAAGATGTCAATCTTTTGAGGAATACCAACTGACTACGTATGAGGTAGTGATACAAGGTATCGACTCCCTATTATGACAAAGTGTCATGAATCCGAAATGGATTCCATGTAAATCAACAAGTTTGGATACTAGTTGATGTACCACAAGGCATTGTGCCTATTGGTACTTTATAAGTCTTCAAGGAAGACATACATGGATGGAAACATACCAACGTATAAAGCTAGGCCTTTAGCGGAAAGGTATCGTTATCAACATTGTGTTGATTACAATTCAACATTTTACTTGGCCACGGTCAATCCATTTTGATAATGCTTGCTAAAGCTGCGTGTTTCATTTATGAAATATGACAGCTTTACGGGAAAATCACTTTCCTGAAAAGGAAACCTTTTGGAGAATGTTTACAACATCCTGTCGGTTTTGTCGTACCAAAACCAGCAAATAAGGTTTGCAGGTTATTCGATCCATGTTTGGATTGAAGCAAGCATTAGGTTCTTGGAATTATCGTTTTGATGTAATCATAATGATCTATGATTTAATTCAAAACAAAATGATTATTGTGTATATAAGGAGATTAGTGGGAGCGCACTGATAGTGGCTGTCCTATAAATAATGATAATATGTCATTTCTTGGAAATGATATTCCCATAAAAACAATCGGTGAAAGCTTGGCTTTCGAGAAAACTCTCTGTGAAATCGTTCATTGAAAAATGTACGTGACCTGGTGTCTCATACGCTTTGAGCATATGGATTCACAAACAGGCCAATCCTAGTGATAGTCATTGGATTGATATTAAGAACATCCGTTAGTATCTTAGAGAACTAAGGATGCTGTTTTAATCTACGGAGAATGAGAACTTGAAGTGTCTGGGATCACTGTAGCAAGTTTCCTAAACTGATAAGACGATTATAAGTCGCAAACGGTACTATACAGTTTGAATGACGGAACAGTGAGCTGGAAATCTTCCAAGCAAGATACTGTTACCGAATAAACAACTAATGCGGGTTAATTGCTACAGCTGAGGCGACAATAAAAGCCATTTGGGTCAATAACAAATCTAATTAGATTAGATATAATTCTGTTAGCAGCTGAGCTAGGCGTCAGCACAGGCTAAAGAATTAATGGTCTCATCAACGATCCAGATATATACTTCGATATTCATCTGATTCGCTCGGATCATACATCGTGGCGATGTGATGATCGTATAAATCGCATCAGACGATAATCATGCAAATCCGTATACGAAAACCTTTCCTCAGCAATTTGAGCCAACCGTACATAGTTCGGGTGTAAGACACTCGAGTGACTGGCTATAGGCCAAGTGGGAGATTGTTGGACAATTATGACCCATAGCGTCACTATTTGTACAAATCATGGTGTTGTTGTACAAATTAACTATGTGACAAAGGAGATTGCACTCTTATAATTTGTGATTAGATCACCTAGATATATAAATGATAGGAGGTCCCTGTGATTTGTTCCTGGATTGAGAATGATATGAGACAGTATCAGTCCACGAAGGATAAATCATTAAATATCCCTAGTCAGAGTATTGTCGAGATTGGACATCGATAAATGCGTAAAAGACTAGTATTACACTTGTGCGCGTTGTGAGGGCACAACGGCATAGTTCTCATATATTTGGGTATAGGATACTCATGCAAGTGTAATAGGAGGTTGTGTTTTACCGATGGTACGGGAAACAGCTTCGCTCTGGATAGACCCCCTCAGAATTCCATTGGTAGTATGATTATGTGCCTATGGAAGTCCGAAATCAGGGTAGGTGTATTTGGTCTTAACCTGAGACTTGCACCGCTAATACTTGCGACAATCAATATACTTTGGTTTTGGTCGTCCAGGGCTTTAACCGATTTCTGTGTATGCCTCTTCTGGGTATATCGAGAATCGTAGTGTGTTGGGTGTGATGTCAAGACGGAAGTGTCACTCCAGTCATAGTGGAGATGATGGTCACGTAGGATACGGGACTGGTTCTCTTAAATGCTGCAGCGATCGGGATATTATGACAAGGTCATGTATATCCGATTATAGATACTAGTTACCAGACATCTGACATGTGCTTCGTACGGGGCAGACATAATTCCAGCCCCAGGTCTAGCACGTGATCATCCGAAACTGGATCGACATACACAATACTACGTATACTATGCCTGATATAGATCGCTTATTCCTGTAAGCATATTTCTGGAGAATTGTGTAGGCATGGCGCTTTGCTAGAAGCCAACATTGTCTTGTAAATCGGTTAAAACGTAGTACTTGGTACTTACGTGTTCGGATAGTTCGACGACCGAATTTACTGCCAACATATCCGGGGATCTCATGGGTCGCTTCCTGAAGATTCACCGATGGCGTATGACTCGCACTTTAATTAATCTTAGATTAATTGGATGAGAGAGAAAATTAATCTGGGATTAATTGCGAAGATATTTTTTCTGGGATAAAATATCAATTAAAGAGAGAGAACGATTAATTTGGAATTAATCGATAAAACTAATATATTCGATATATTAAACGAAATTGGATTTCGACGCGGAATTAAAATTAGACTTTAATTCGGGCGAACGAATTAATTTAGAATTAATTCGTTAGCGACGTGAATAGTAATTTTACTAGGCATAAATATTTAATTACGTCGCAACGAAAAATTCGTTAATTTGGAATTAACAAACCCGAGCCAGCGAGTGTTTATGAGTGCATTCACATTTCGAATTCGAGTGCGGCACGCAAGTCACATCAAGCGTCAAATCATTAGTCACATCAAACGTCAAATCATATGTCACTTTGAGTGATGTGACAATTTGATTGATTGATGTGACAACTAGTCACTTTGAGTGATTGAAGTTATTTAGTTGATGAATGAGTGTGCAACACTCAAAGTTGGTTGATAGCTTTTTGAAAGCAAATTTAATATAGATTTACTTGATTTTTTGAAAATCAAATATATGGTATTAGATACACAATTAACCTAACACACCTTTTCTCTCTCTCTTTCCTCTTCATCTTCACGCCCAAAAGTGGGCAGTCCACTGCTTCTGGTTTGCTCATTGCCGTGAGCAGTGAGAGAAGAAAAACAATGATTTTGTTGCAAAATATTGGTGCTAGCACACTCTAGAGTCGTCCGTATGTGATAGGGAAACCCACCCGTGTGCATGGAATGATTTAACAAGGAAGCTTGGAGCTTGATAGACCCATCCATGGCCGAATTTTGGGGACAAAGAACTGCCCACTGCCGAATGCACAATGAGGGAGCAGAAATTTTTTGTTCTTCGTAGCATCCAATTCGTTCATTGTGAGTATGATTCTGCCATTCTCCTTTGTTGTATTCACTTGTTTTCATTGCTTGATAATGATCCTTGGACCATAGAGAATCCAACACATACGTCATCGGTGAATCTTCGGGAAGCGACCCATGAGATCCCCGGATATGTTGACAGTAAATCCGGTCGTCGGACTATCCGAACACGTACGTACCTAGTACTACGTTTTTACCGATTTACAAGACATGGTTGGCTTCTAGCAAAGCACCGTGCCTACCCAATTCTCCAGAAATATTCTTAAAGGAATATATGATCTTTATCAGGCGTAGTATACGTAGTATTGAGTATTGCGATCCAGTATCGGATGTCACGTGCAAGGACTAGGACTGGAATTGTGTCTGCCCCATACGAAACACATATCGGATCTCTGGTAACTAGTCTCTATAATCGGATAAACATGACCTAGTCATAATATCCTGATAGCTGCAACATATAAAAGCACTAGTTTCGTATCCTACGTGATCATCATCTCCACTATGACTGGAGTGATCACACCCAACACACTACGATTCTCAATATACCCAGAAGAGGCGTACACAGAACCGGTTAAAGCCCTGGATGACCAAAACCAAAGTATATTAATTGTCGCAAGTATTAGCGGTGCAAGTCTCAGGTTAAGACCAAATACACCTACCCTGATTCGGACTTCCATAGACACATAGTCATACTACCAATGAAATTCTGAGGGGTCTATCCAGAGCGAATCTGTTTCCGTACTATCGGTAAACAAAACCTCCTATCACACTTGCATGAGTATCCTATACTCAAATATATGAGAACTATGGAGTTATGCTCCCATAACGCGCACAAGTGTAATACTAGTCTATTCTGCATTATCGATGTCCAATCTCGATAATACTACGACTTGGGATATTTAATGATTAAACCTTCGTGGATTGATACTGTCTCATATCATCTCAATCTGGAACTAATCATAAAGACCTTTTCCTGGTAATCTAATTACAAATGATAAAAGAGCAATTTCCTTTGTCACATAGTTAATTTGTACAACAACACCATGATCTGTACAAATAGTGATGTTACGGGTCATAATTGTCCAACAATCTCCCACTTGGCCTATAGCCAATCACTCAAGTGTCTTACACCCGAACTATGTACGGTTCGCTCAAACTTCTGCTGAGAAAAGGCTTTCGTCAACGGATTAGCAAGGCTATCATCTGATGCGATTTATTCGATCATCACATCGCCACGATGTATGATCCGAACGAATCAGATGAAATATTAAAGTATATATATGGATCTTTGATGAGACCATTAATTCTTTAGCCTCTGATGTAGCCTAGCTCAGCTGCTAACAGAACTACTCCTAATCTGATTAGGATTATTATAGATCCAAATGGCTTCTATTGCTGCCTCAGCTGTAGCAATATTCCGCTTTTGTTGTTTATTCGGTAACAGTATCTTGCTTGGAAGATTTCCAGCTCACTGTTCCGTTATTCAAACTTTATAGTATCTTTTATTACGACTTATAGTCATTTTTATCGGTTTAGAAACTTACAGTTGTGAACCCAGTCACTTCAAGTTCTCCTTCTCCATAGTTTAAGAAAGCATCCTTAGATCATCTAAGATACTTAAGGATGTTCTTAACATCAATCCAGTGACTATCACATGGATTGGCCCGATTGTGACTCCATATGCTCAAAGCATATGAGACACCAGGTCACGTACATTTATTTCAATGTATGAGTTCTCGGAGAGTGCCAACAACTTTTAGATCTATCCCAGTAGATCTTTATTACTAGAATAAATGTTATCTGTCTCGAGTATTCTACGGAGAATTTTCATGAAAGCCAAGCTTTCGCCGATTGTATTATGGGAATATAATTTCCAAGAAATGATATGTCATCATTATATAGGACATTCATTGTCAGTGCGCTCCCACTAACCTCCTTATATACACAAAAATCATTTTCGTTTTGAATTAAATCATACACCATTATGATTACATCAAAATGATAGTTCCAAGAACGTAATGCTTGCTTCAATCCATAAATGGATCGATTTAACTTGCAAACCTTGTTTTCTCGTTTAAGTATGACAAATTCGTCAAGATGTTGTAAACATCCTCCAAAGGGTTTCCGTTTAAGGAAAGCGATTTTGATGTTCAGTTGTCATATTTCATAAATGAAACATGCAGCATCAGCAAGCATTATCCAAATGGATTTAACCATGGCAATAAGTAAAAGGTTTCGTCGTAATCGACACAATGTTGATAACGATACCTTTTCGCTACAAGCCTAGCTTAGTACGTTGGTATGTTCCCATCCATGTATGTCTTCCTTGAAGACTCATATAGTACCATTGGGCACAATGCCTTTCGGTACAGCAACTAGTGTCTAAACTTAGTTGGTATACATGGATTCCATTTCGGATATCATGGCACTTTGCCATAATATGGAGTCGATACCTTGTATCACTTCCTTATATATAGTCAGTTCGTATTCCTCAATAAGATTAACATCTTTACGAGGTGAGATCAAAAACCCATACCTCCCAGGTTGTTTTCTGAATGTCTCTGACCTACGCGGTTCTTATGTATTCGAAGATTACTGGTACAGTTTCATCCTTGATGAACTGTTTGTGTTCCATTAAAGAATCGGTGCCTGGAACAGTATTACTCCGATTTTTATTGAGTTTTACTTTCCTCTCACTTACCACTGCATATTGGTATTCCTCTTAGGAAAACTGCATGGTGAGCAACAATTACATTGTTCTCTAGTGAGTCGTATAAGTACTATACTTTGGTTACCATAGGATAACCTATAATTAGGCACTTATCCAATTTGGGTTTTAGTTTGGTATCATCCAAACATATGCCTAGCATTCCCAAATATTCAGGAATGAGAAAACCCAGTTTCTTTCCTGTTCATATCTAATATGAAGTTGTCAAACAGATTTTTATGGAACCTTATTCAAAATAAGTTTTGCACTGTTTAATGTGTATCCCTTGAAGGAAAATGGTAGCTCAGAGCGATTCATGATTAACCTTATCATGTCCAACAAAATTCGGTTTCTCCGTTTGGACACACCGTTAAATTGATGTGTTTCGGGAGGAGTCCGTATTGAAAGAATATTATACTCTTTCAGGTATTCGAGAAACTTACTGCTTAAGTATTTTCATCACGGTCTAATCATGGTGTTTAATACTTTAGCTGATCTGTTTGTCTACTTCGTGTCGAAACTCTTTGAATTTATCAAAAGTTTCTGATTCGTGTTTCATAAAGAAACACATAACCATAACGTGATGCCACATCCGTAAAGGTTGCGAAGTATTCATAACCACCTCTAGCCTAGCTATACATGAGCCCATTTACGTCACTATGAACAAGGGCTAACAGATCGGTGGCACTTGCACTTTTACCAAGTAAAAGATGTTTTAGGCAATTTGCCTAATAAACTAGATTCGTAGACTTTAATTGAATAGAATCAAATATGTCCAAGTATCCACTCTTCAAAAGTGTGGCTATACGAGTCTTGTTTAATGTGTCCCAGACAACAATGCCACAAATAAGTCTCAACTGAATAAATCAGTTTTAGCTATTTGTTTGTCATGTCATACGTTTGAGATTCATTTATATTCAAAATATAAATTCTGTTATTCACATCTAATGTGTTTATCTCAATATCATCTTTATAAAATAAAACACTTTAGTGTTCTAGAATATAAAGGTATATCTGCAATGGATTAAACCTTGATATAGAGATAATATTTCTAGTCAAACTAGTTACATTGTAACAGTTTCCTAATTTAAGTACACATCCAAAGGGTAGTTCCTAAACTTAGGTTTCTACGGTTAAAACAGCGACTCTCATCCCATTTCTGATTCGTAGAAAAATCTCAACTGATGTCAGTATCCTGCTTATCAGCAGATTCTGCACGTCAGTACATATTTATGTACCACATCTAGTATCAAAATCTAATTTTGAAACTAGTATTGAACATGTTTATGACAAACATATTTGAAGCCGGAGCCTTGCCCCTCTTTACTTCCTTCATGTCTGCCTTGTCCATACGGCAGTCACGCATCCAGTGACCCCGTTTGCCACAGTTTAGGTAGACATCTTGGGATATGTCATTTATCTTCCAAGAAGACTGTGATGATTTTGCCTTTGCCCCTTTTAGAAGCTCTGGTTCTGCTTCCTTGAGCATAACCAATAACTCTCCAAGAGTTTATCTTAATTCATAATGAATCGCCCTAGTGTAGACAACAGAAACTGGACGACGCATGCTGTTCTAGGCTCGTGGCACTAGTGGGAGTACGGAGTAGCACGGGGCCTAAACGGAGGACACGGAGAATGATGGAGTCGCCACCCGGTGTGAACCGGGAAAATAAGATTTAGGCCGCACTCACCCCTCGCAAGGGAAGACCTCAAACCGTTGGGTTCGGAATGGTCCCTTACTTATGTCACTTGTAATGAAAGGATTTATGTAATAACTTAATATGCTTGAGTAACACTCATTTCCAAGGGTATCATGCTTCTAGATTCACATGCATAGCGATAAAACTTACAGTTAAATTTCCATATACAAATCCCATGTCTAAGTTTACATTTAGCATATTTTCACATTGTATGCAACCTATCCATATATAATCTATGTCCAAATTCAAGCATGAAGACAAATTAACATTCCAAAGGCATACAACTTCACAAAAGCACAAACAAAGAACATTCTTACAAACATGCATACTAAGAAAAGGTATTCAAGTGCATAACAGAAATAGATAACTAAAAAAGTAATACAAATGCATAAAGTTCAAGGATATAACTATATGTTAAGATAGACATGTCATAATGTGGTGCAGGAAGACCGTAATCGTTCGCGTTGCATTCGTAAACGCGTTCGAACGGTGAAGACAGAAGGTTCTCGTTCGCGTTGTGTTCGTAAACGCGTTCGAACGGTGAAGACAGAAGGTTCTCGTTCGTATGGCGTCCGAAAACGCGTTCGAACAGAATGAGACCTGATGCTACAGATGTGTGCGCGTTCGAGTAGCGTTTGATAACGCGTTCGAACGGTAGAGACAGAAGGTTCTCGTTCGTGATGCGTTGGATGACGCGTTCGAACGGGAACTGGCAGATTACATACATTCATACAGTTTTGGATGCGTCATTCAAACAAGATCAGCACAACGACATATCTAATCACACGGACCTTTGAATCATGCATAAAGATTAACATACTAAACAATTAAATCATGCTCAATCACTACCAACTAGTCATGCACAAAGCTATAACATGTTAAACATCCTAATCATGCATAAGAAAACAAATAACACATTGCTCTAAATCATACTCAAACACAAGTTTAGATGAAACGAAATACGTGTGTCTTTCAAGTGGTACGTGGCATTGTATCCCGAGTACAAACCGCATGACCGTCCATTCGGATTCGGCTACGGAATTTATGTCCGAGTTTCCATCCGATATACCACAAGAAATAACACATATTCGTCCATCCGGAATCACATCACGTAATTAACATGCTAAACAATTCTATAAATAATTAATACTTAAATATCATGCTTTCTAAATTATTAATTCATGCGAAGAGGATAAGTATCATATGCCCTCAGGTCTAACCTTTTTTGCGTCGTCTTTTGGAAGCACGTTCCACGGCCGTCGGAAGGGTTGATGTTCCGCAACTTTTCTGGTTCGCTGGTTCCCCTTTTCCTTGGTTATCATGCTGATTTGCTCACTGTTTTCCCTCTGCTTTGCTGTTGTGTTGCTGCTGTCTTTTTGGCTTGAGAGGAGAGGACTTTGTGTGCTTTTCAAGTGCTAAGTGTTGCTGCCTATGTGCTCCCTATCTCCTAGGTATCTCTTCTTTTGTGCTAGGTCTTTTTGGTTGGTTTTAGGCTTCTTTTATAGGCAAAGGTGGAGAGTCTTTGGTGGCTCACAACATGCTTGATTTAAGGAGATTCCTCTTAGTGGAGAATTTGGTGGAGAGTGTTTAATGGGAAGTGAGTTGGCTTGTGCTTGCTTTGTCATTTTTGGGTGGCCTTGGGCGTGAATGTGGCTTGCAAAGGGTGATGGGTGTGAATGTGGCTTAGGTGGACTTTGTTGCTTTGTGCTTGTTCCTTGTTATTCAAGTGGGAGGGGTTGGTATATGATATGAGTTTCATTGTTTGTTTGCAATGAGTGAGGGAGATAATGGAGGATGGTATGGGTGTGTAAGGAAGAAAGCTAGTGGAGTGTGGGGTATTTGTTTGTTTTGTTTATGGAGGATTGGCTTGGCATGTGAGGGATTTGGCTTTTTGGTTTGTAGGGCACGTGAATGATGGAAGGAAAAGATGATGTGGGGCATGGTGTGTATTTGTTTTGTCATTTGGGGGAGGCTTTGGGCGTGGGTTTGTGTTGGGCATGGGTTTGGTTCTTTTTGGTGGGCTTGGCTTATGGATTCTTGGGCCGAGCGTAAGCAGAGATCCAACGAGCAAATCGAAGCTAGATAACCAAGTTAAATCCGACAATAATTCTGATTTCCAACTTTACCCTTCCAACGTCCGTTTCCCCCGCGACTTCCACGACATGAAAAGGTAGTGCCTCCTTACGAGGCTCATCATTGGGCACGATATGCAAAAATGCAGTGTCTACAGTCGCCCCCACTTTGATGGGACTTGTGTAGTGTGTGACAATGACAATCCTATCAAAGTTACGTGGAATGCATTTTTACTTACCTGGCTCGCCAGCTGCCACCTGACTTGCCTGCTGCTTCGAACTGAATTGATATGATGGCGAGGTGCCTCGACCTCTGGGCTTTGTTCCCGAACCACCGAATGTGAACTGTGATGATGATGCAGTGGGCCCTCGACCCTGGGACGCATCCCGGAACTGCAACAGACAATGGGGGCACCTCGACCCAACACCGCTGACAAATAGGGACCTCGCCCTGAAATGATGATGTAGTGGGCACCTCGACCCTGGGCACCTCGACCCGGAACTACAACAGACAACGGGGGCACCTCGACCCTGGGCACCTCGACCCAACACCGCTGACAAATAGGGACCTCGCCCTGAAATGATGATGTAGTGGGCACCTCGACCCTGGGCACCTCGACCCAACACCGCTGACAAATAGGGACCTCGCCCTGATGCTAATACTGATGTGGAGCCTCGCTCCAAGACTGAAACTGATGTGGGCCTCACCCCAACTGATATGGGCCTTGCCCCAAACTGATATAGATATAGGCCTCGCCCCAAACTGATACTGATATGGGCCTCGCCCCAGATGCTGATACTGACATGGGCCTCGCCCCAAACTGATGCTAACGTGGAGCATCGCTCCCAAGCTAATATGGGCCTCGCCTTTGGGACTCATTCCCAAAACTGGTAAGATGTGGAGCCTCGCTCCAAAGCTGATATGGGCCTCTCCCCCAAGCTGAAGTGACATGGAGCCTCGCTCCTAAGCTGAAGTGAATGATTTATTTCAAACTATACTGCCCTCCTCGAGGCAATCCTGATAGCTAAACATATTTTTATCCTCAACGAATGCTTCGTGTTAAAACCAGAGAACCTTCAAAGTACTTGACATACTCAAATCCACTCTTCTGAATGGGTGATCTGAACTAGACTCCTAGTGTGTGTGTGCTAAGGCTCTTTCGCAGCTTGTTCCTTAAGTAAGCCAACTTGGTGATTTCGTTTCAGAGAGTCAAACCAGTGGGTCTAACCAACCTGGATGTCTTAATCACATTCTGTGATTACTTCAGCATACTCAACATGATATGGTTTTCATCTTTTTTCTTTTGTCTCCTTCTTTTCATTTTCTCTTTTTTTCTTTTCTTTTCTCTTTTCTTTTTTCTTTTCTCTTTTCTTTTTTTCTGACACACCTATCCTTTAAGGTAGCATTCTCCTCATGGTGGTCCTAATACTCGCCCATGGGTAGCTTCACGCTTATCGGTTATAGGCGGTCTATTTTTTTCTTTTTATTTCAGAGACTTTTATTTTTATTTCCAACCATATCATATATCATAGCATCGGTAAACCAGGGTGGACACCTAGGCAAACGATCATTCACCGATTCGTCATCTCTTCAACTAGTCACCTCGGTAACTACTCAGGCTTCCACTGTTTGAGATCCTGTCGAGTGCTCATGAGTCCAGCCGAGATCAGTCCTTTCAAAATACCGGAAGAGAGCACGTCTCGCACTTATCGTTTCTATGGTTTCTTCCTACATCAAACAATGTCATCATCGGACATATGTCTATCTATCAAAGACTTTTCTCCGTGGGATTCTTCACTCCAAATGCTGAAAACATGGGCTTCGCCCCCTGGAATCCATTCCTGAAACTGATACTGGCGTGGGCCTCAACCCTGGGATTCTTTCCTGAGATTAATACTGATGTGAGCTTCAACCCTATTCCTGGAACTGAGATTGATTCTGATTCATTTCTGAGACTGATAACACTGTTGTTGTTTCTGGTTGGCTTGCATTTGCCGCTTTCTCTTCTTTCTCTCTTTTTCTTTAAACCTGCAAATACAAAACAACAGAATAAATACGGGGGCATGTAAGTATGCAAGTGTAGAGATACTCCCTTTTCGTGATGGGTTGGATCCTCATTGTGTTCCTCGCCGCTATATGTCCCTGGTCGCCCCTTGATGGTTCCCATCTGTTTGAAATCTGTAAAAAAACAAAACACAAAACAAGAATGCAAGTTACGTGTATGCATGTATGTATTTCCTATCTCGTTGGGTTAGGTCTCCTGCTTGTTCCCTCGGAGACCGCTCAGTCCTCTTTCTTTCAAGCAAAGTACAACTTCAATCTGTCCACATTGATTGGCTCAGCGAACTCATTCCCTTCCAAGTCTGACAGCCTTACTGCTCCATTCCCCATGACCTTCTGCACTACGTAAGGTCCCTCCCAGTTCGGCCTGAATTTCCCTCTTGGGTCTGTCGTCAACGGCCTCGTCTGCTTAAGTACCAAATCACCATTTTTGATCTTTGTGGGACGTACCTTCTTGTTGAAGGCCCGTGCCAGTCTCTTCTGATATAACTGCGTGTGATGTAAGGCCCTTATCCTTTTCTCGTCCAAAAGTGCTAACTGATCAAATCTCTGTGCGGCCCATTCTGACTCAGGTAACTCTGTTTCTGCTAATACTCTCATAGACTGTATGTCCATTTCCACTGGCAGTACTGCTTCCATCCCGTACACTAAAGAGTAAGGTGTTGCACCCGTTGCTGTTCTGACTGACGTTCTGTACCCCCACAAGGCATACGGTAATTGGGTAAGGGGTTTCTGTGTGTGTCAGGCTGTTCTGTTTCTGGGTCAGGTATTTTCTTGGAGTCTATTAGGTCTTGGATTTCATGGCGGAGTCGGGCGCAATTGTCAGTGTCATGGCCCTTCTGTTAGTGAAAGTGACAGTAAAGGCTTAGGTTATAATGTGATGGTAGGGGATTGGGTAATGGTTTGGTTTCTAAGGATTTCAAGAGCCCTTGCCTCTTTAGTTTCTCTAGCACTTTTGACAGAGGTCTTCCCAAGTTGGAAAATCTTCGGTCCCGGATAGCGGCAATCTCTGCAGAACGGGCTTCGTTCCCGATGTTCCCCCAATGGGCCTCCTGTTCAAACCATAGAATTTTCTATTCTCTCTCTCGGCTCTCCTTCCTCAATATCCATGACAGTTTCCCTCAACTGTCGAAAGTCCGTAATCATGGAGGTCATCCTCCTCAACTTGCTGTAAATGGAGGGCTTGGTGCCCTTGATGATCATCTTAATCTGGTCCTTCTCCGAGGGCCTAGTTTGCATTTTCAACAGCTGACTTCTCCATCGGTCCACGTACTCTTTAAAACTTTCCTCCGATTCTGCTTCACATTCTCCAGATCTCGGAGTGACAGATCAATTTCTAGGTCAGTGACATACTGCTTTAGGAAAGCATCAGCCAACTCTCTCCAATCTTCCTTCACTTTCTTCTCCAAACTGTGGTACCACACCACAGGAGCTCCCTCGAGCGACATTCCAAACATTTTCTGCACTTGGCGCTGGGATAAGCCAACGGAACTCATAACTGATACAAACTGCCGGAGATGCACCCTTGGATCCCCATTCCCGTTAAACTTAGTCATATCAGGCATCTTGAACTGTGCTGGCAACTGTTCCTCGAAAGTCAGTGTGTCATAATCCAGCAGATCTTCATTCTTACCCCTCATCTTGCGGGTAACTGACTCAACCTGATCCCGAAGTTTCTGTAACTCTGCCTGTGACCCAGATATTCTGCCTGTTGCATACTCTGCCATATCATCATCAAAAGTAGGGATATCATCCCCCATCCCATTCGGAGGCTCCTCATGCCTCACATTCTCAGAATTTCCCCCAGCACGGGGCACAGTCATACTAGCCATAGCAGTAGTCAAGGCTTGCAACTGTTCAGCAATCTTGGCGAGATTGTTCTCTAACTGGTCCATTCGGGATACCTCGTTACCAGATTCACTCATGGTTATTACTGTCTTCTTGGTGAGTCTTTTCCCTTCCCTAACCCAACAGGTATCTATGATGGCTTTTTTAAAACATAAGGGTTAGCATGATGCATGTATGCGTGAGGTGTATGAGGTACATATAACATACTAAATAAATTAAAACTCTCAAACAAATCGGCTCGTTATTATTTTAGAATCTTTCGGGCTAATTACCATAGGAGTGAACCCATCCCAGTTTAAATGGCCCAATGAGTTCACATCTCATGGCAAAGAGCCCGACTAAATCCAAATAGCAATGTTCCGAACACAATCACAAAGCGGCTCATTAATCGCTTAGAAACCTTTGGCCCAATAGTCATGAAATACGTTCTTGTCCCAGTTTAAATGGCCCAACAAGCCCATCCCCATGACAAGTGGTCCAAATAGATCCAAACGACAATGTTCCCAAACACAAGCATAGAAGAAATGATGCAAACATGACATGATAATTTCTACACAATGGCCCATCGACATTTTAGAAGCTTTGGGCCTAATAGTCATAAGATACGAACTCGCCCCAGTTTAAATGGCCCAACAAGTTCGCATTTCTGATAAAAGGTCCAACTGCCTCCAAATGGAAATGGCCCATAAGCACATACTCAAGGAAATAATTGTTACTTTAGCCAACCCGGTCTATGGGTGGTTTAGCAAGAGTATAGACAAAGGCTCTCACCGGCGAAGGATGGCTCACAACTAGGTCTCCCCACTCAAGGGTTCAAGCGACCAAGTGAGCACACCCCTTTTTATACACTAAGGTACGTGCCAATGAGCTATGGTGTGTGACAGACTGTCAAATGGATTTCTCGTTGTAGATTCCCCAGAGGGAAGGTAGAGC
This sequence comes from Zanthoxylum bungeanum, assembly GCA_019454045.1. Classification (NCBI taxonomy): domain Eukaryota; kingdom Viridiplantae; phylum Streptophyta; class Magnoliopsida; order Sapindales; family Rutaceae; genus Zanthoxylum; species Zanthoxylum bungeanum. The sequence goes on from SKCR01007207.1 coordinate 138,408, forward strand.
GAGGCTCACTTAAATACCCAAGCCCCTTAGGCTCTTATCGCTTGGTGTCAGGAATAAACAACGAGTCCTCCAAATTAGTCCATCACCATAGGCTATAAGTAGATGGCCATCTAGGTGCCTTCACAGCTTTTCCTTCTAGAAAGGTAGTGAGTGAAGGAAGACACCCAACCATTACCTAGCCTCAAAAATGCCTTTGATTAAACCCTTAATTTTATCCACTATAGACACGGTCAATTAAAACATAAATCCAAACATTACAAGACAATATTTTCGGGGCCGATTCTCTATCCCCAGTGGAGTCGCCAGACTGTAGACAACAGAAACTGGACGACGCATGCTGTTCTAGGCTCGTGGCACTAGTTGGGAGTACGGAGTAGCCACGGGGACTAAACCGGAGAATGATGGAGTCGCCACCCGGTGTGAACCGGGAAAATAAGATTTAAGGCCGCACTCACCCCTCGCAAGGGAAGACCTCAAACCGTTGGGTTCGGAATGGTCCCTTACTTATGTCACTTGTAATGAAAGGATTTATGTAATAACTTAATCATGCTTGAGTAACACTCATTTCCAAGGGTATCATGCTTCTAGATTCACATGCATAGCGATAAAACTTACAGTTAAATTTCCATATACAAATCCCATGTCTAAGTTTACATTTAGCATGTTTTCACATTTGTATGCAACCTATCCATATATAATCTATGTCCAAATTCAAGCATGAAGACAAATTAACATTCCAAAGGCATACAACTTCACAAAAGCACAAACAAAGAACATTCTTACAAACATGCATACTAAGAAAAGGTATTCAAGTGCATAACAGAAATAGATAACTAAAAAAGTAATACAAATGCATAAAGTTCAAGGATATAACTATATGTTAAGATAGACATGTCATAATGTGGTGCAGGAAGACCGTAATCATTCGCGTTGCGTTCGTAAACGCGTTCGAACGGTGAAGACAGAAGGTTCTCGTTCGCGTTGCGTTCGTAAACGCGTTCGAACGGTAAAACAGAAGGTTCTCGTTCTTATGGCGTCCGAAAACACATTCGAACAGAATGAGACCTGATGCTACAGATGTGTGCGCGTTCGAGTAGCGTTGATAACGCGTTCGAACGGTAGAGACAGAAGGTTCTCGTTTGTGATGCGTTCGATGACGCGTTCGAACGGGAACTGGCAGATTACATACATTCATACAGTTTTGGATGCGTCATTCAAACAAGATCATCACAACGACATATCTAATCACACGGACCCTTGAATCATGCATAAAGATTAACATACTAAACAATTAAATCATGCTCAATCACTACCAACTAGTCATGCACAAAGCTATAACATGTTAAACATCATAATCATGCATAAGAAAACAAATAACACATTGCTCTAAATCATACTCAAACACAAGTTTAGATGAAACGAAATACGTGTGTCTTTCAAGTGGTACGTGGCATTGTATCCCGAGTACAAATCGCATGACCGTCCATTCGGATTCGGCTACGGAATTTATGTCCGAGTTTCCATCCGATATACCACAAGAAATAACACATATTCCGTCCATCCGGAATCACATCACGTAATTAACATGCTAAACTAATTCATACATACTTAAATATCATGCTTTCTAAATTATTAATTCATGCGAAGAGGATAAGTATCATATGCCCCCAGGTCTAACCTTTTTTGCGTCGTCTTTTGGAAGCATGTTCCACGGCCGTCGGAAGGGTTGATGTTCCGCAACTTTTCTGGTTCGCTGGTTCCCCTTTTCCTTGGTTATCCTGCTGATTTGCTCACTGTTTTCCCTCTGCTTTGCTGTTGTGTTGCTGCTGTCTTTTTGGCTTGAGAGGAGAGGACTTTGTGTGCTTTTCAAGTGCTAAGTGTTGCTGCCTATGTGCTCCCTATCTCCTAGGTATCTCTTCTTTTGTGCTAGTCTTTTTGGTTGGTTTTAGGCTTCTTTTATAGGCAAAGGTGGAGAGTCTTTGGTGGCTCACAACATGCTTGATTTAAGGAGATTCCTCTTAGTGGAGAATTTGGTGGAGAGTGTTTAATGGGAAGTGAGTTGGCTTGTGCTTGCTTTGTCATTTTTGGGTGGCCTTGGGCGTGAATGTGGCTTAGGTGGACTTTGTTGCTTTGTGCTTGTTCCTTGTTATTCAAGTGGGAGGGGTTGGTATATGATATGAGTTTCATTGTTTGTTTGCAATGAGTGAGGGAGATAATGGAGGATGGTATGGGTGTGTAAGGAAGAAAGCTAGTGGAGTGTGGGGTATTGATTTGTTTTATGGAGGATTGGCTTGGCATGTGAGGGATTTGGCTTTTTGGTTTGTAGGGCACGTGAATGATGGAAGGAAAAGATGATGTGGGGCATGGTGTGTATTTGTTTTGTCATTTGGGGGAGGCTTTGGGCATGGGTTTGTGTTGGGCATGGGTTTGGTTATTTTTGGTGGGCTTGGGTATTTGGGCTTGGCTTATGGATTCTTGGGCCGAGCGTAAGCAGAGATCCAACGAGCAAATCGAAGCTAGATAACCAAGTTAAATCCGACAATAATTCCGATTTCCAACTTTACCCTTCCAACGTCCGTTTCCCGCGACTTCCACGACATGAAAAGGTAGTGCCTCCTTACGAGGCTCATCATTGGGCACGATATGCAAAAATGCAGTGTCTACACCTAGCTTTCGGGTAGAGACTATAAGATCAAATCTTTGGTAGTCTCGGCCATGTAGGTAATGCCCAGCTAACCTAGCTGATTGATGTCAGCAATCATCTGTGACACCTAGTGCTCGACAGATGTACCCTCTGACATACGCGAGTGAAAATGCTTCTTTTGCAATTTACACTTCTAAGATTTAACAATAAATCTATGAAGATCTTTAATTTCATCATCATGGTACAAAGATCTAATCCTTAATTCTGACGACGGAATTAAAGTGTCATTGCATTAAGCATAAAGGATTGAGCACTAAAGTTATCATTACATGAATCTTCCAAAGATCATGTTCTACTATTTGCTCAACTCCGGGCTTAGGCCCAAGAGGTTGTTCTATCAAATAGAATAACTTCTCAGTTCCCAAGACTATCCTGAGGTTTTATTCCCAATTTGAAAATTAAAGCCGCTTAAAGACATTTTCACCCAGGATTATGTTTTAAACACTAATCTTTCAGTTATCTTGATTGCTCTAGTCCAACTATCCAATCAACGCTTTCAGGTACTATTTAATATAATGATTACTATAGTCTAACTATATAATCAACTATAATTAGATTGGTTAATTCAAATATATTGATTACTATAATCCAATTATATAATCAACTATAAATGAAATAGTTTGAATACAGTCCAACTGTTTAATTAAAACAACAATTAAATATTAGTCCAACTAATATATTAATTTATTGACGAATAGTTTGAAATGAGCGCGTATTGGCAAGTATCTAAACGAATATTGCAAATTTAATACTTGCCTCCCACTATTTTTCGGCGAGCCTCTAACCCTCTGTTGAGTACTCGGGAAACCTTGTTTCCTAGTGGGCTAAGATCCCGTTAAATAACACACAACCTTGACTTTGGCCAACAAGCTGTATGATATTTAACTAGGTAGATCTCTAAGATCAATTGGATCTCATCAAATTCCTAGATCCAGTAGGTGGACATCCAAGTCCGAAACATATATCTTATATATACCAATATATCCAATATATTTTCCTAACTTTTTTCCTCTGAATCAACTAAGCCTTGGCTTTAGCACAACAAACTTAATGATCCCAGTTAAGCGGTACCCATTGACCTTGGAAAGCTTCGTAATCGATGTCGATGGACAAGAAGTGATCTTGACTTTGGCCAACAAATCACAACTTGGACAAGACACCGATATGGAATAAATCCTTCATGATTCAAACACATCCGCGATGGACAAAGGTCTTGACTTTGGCCAACAAACCAGTACCAATCTTGGATCTTGAGAATGAATCATTCAATGGAAGGAAAAACGCTTAATATGTATTGAGGGTTTTTCGTGTAATTGGCAACCAATTAATTATCTTTGTTAAGGTCTCATCATCATACACCCTTAAACATGTATTCTAAAAGCATAATAAGGCGCGTAAATAAATTAATAATGATATGCGGATGGATATTTAAACACATTGTTCCTATAACAAATCTCTCCATTTCATCTCTCCCGCTAGCACAAGTATTACTTCTACCCAAGTACATAACACTTCTAAAGAAACCTCATTTACATTGAGGGGAATAGGTGAGAAGAGAAATACAAATAGTCAAGAGGTAATAGGCTGGACACGCATGTCCAAATTAATAAATTCTAAATTTATTACAACAATTTCCAAAATTGCCCTCACCCATCTAATATCCATCTGATATGCATTATTCATACATTGCATCCATGTATTCTCACAAAGCATATTATCAATCAATCTAATCCAATTAATTAATCTGAAATTAATGACCATCCAATGTTCAAACAACGATTTGATTTTGCGCGAGTCCAACTCGTTTTAAGAATAAGTACTCAAAATACGAATTCTTGAATTATATTAAACTACAATATTAAATCCAATTTAATTTATATTTAATACTAATTCTATATTTAATTCTAAATTAAATAATTACACTTTTTAATGTGCCTTTGCGACTTAGATTCTAAATCTAATCGTTATGGGTCTCAAAGCCCAATTAACATCCAATGTTAATTTAATTAAAGTCCAATGAGCTTTTAATTAATTTCATAAGGCATGGACTTTTGGTCAATATGGGTCAAACCCAAATATCAAAGCCCATTTAATGAATCACCCTTATTTGCCAAGAAACCAATTTAGGCCCATTAGGCCCAATTAAAATTAAAGGTCCATTTTATTATATTTGGACTTTATGGATATGGTTTTGGGCCCAATTGGATCCAACCAATTAACCTAAACCAAACTTGGCCCAACCAACCCATTAAGCCCAAATACAACTTTACAAGCCCAATTCCAAATTAAGCCCAATTAATTAAATTACAAAATTCCAAATTTCACAATTAAATTAATCTAAGTGTATAGCCATGATTAATTAACCAAATTAACATTTCCAAAACACCAATTTATATAATGAATCATGTTAATCATCATCAACACATGTCCAACATTATTGAATCAAAAATTAATCATTTCCATGCTTCAAAGTCACGGCAATAAGGGTTTATTGTCCAATTTCGATTTTAATCCAATTAAATCATAAATCAACAATTCTCAAGTCATTCAAACTCATCCAATGATTCAAAAAAAGAAATCACCATGACATTTAGGGCACTAGTCCATTCGGCCAAGCCAAACATTTTGGGGAAAATTCATCCAATTCAATTTTCATCAAATTGATCATGCATAACACTATGCTATCATCATTCAAGCATATTCCAACAATCAATTTCATCAAAGCATGCTCAAATCAATTTTACCCAATTTTACCCTAATTTCAATTTCATGCTTAAACAATGCTATTGATACCATTGTTGGGTTTCTACTATAGTCCCAAGATTATTCAAGCAATGAAAATATGTGAATATAATAAAGAAGTATGACGGAATCATACTTACAATGATCGGATTTGCGATGCGTCGAACACAAAACTTTTGCTCCTCCATGGAATTCGGTCAAGCCCTCCATGTGTGCTCCAAGATCCAAGCTTTGTAAATGGTGATTCCATGCTAAAGGGTTTGTTTCCCTATCACCTTTAGATGACTCTTTGGTGTTCTAGCACTAGGAAATTTTGCCACAAAATTTCCCCTTATTCTTCTTCTTGCTCACAGCTTTGAAGGAATTTGAGAGAGAAGAAAATGGCCCAAGGCCGAAAGTTGAGGGAGATGAGAGAAGTGTGATGAGTTGGTTTTGTGTTTCTAAAACAATTACCAAAAATTGATTTCCAAAATTTGGTATATGCTTTTCAAAAAGGTCAACCAATTTTTGGAGCCAAAATGGCAATCAATGCCCTCAACAACTCACATCACTCAAAAGTGACTAGACATCACATCACTCAAAGTGACAAGACATCCATCACTTGAATGACTAATGATGTGACGCTTGATGTGACTTGTGGGCCACACTTGAATTCGAAATGCGAGTGGGCCCGCAAACACTCCCGGGCTCGGGTTCGCTAATTCCGAATTAACGAATTTTCCGTTGCGACGTAACTAAATCAAATTTAATTAAATAATTTTGCCTAGCAAAATTACTATTCACATCGATAACGAATTAATTCTAAATTAACTCGTTCGCCCGAATTAAAATCTAATTTTAATTCCGCATCGAAATCTAATTTCGTATAATATATCGAATACATTATTTTATCGATTAATTCCAAATTAATCGTTCTCTCTCTTTAAATAATATTTTATCCCAGATAAAATATCTCCGTAATTAATCCCAGATTAATTTTCTCTCTAATAATTAATCCCAGATTAATAATGTGCGAGTCATACATCATCGATGAATCTTCGGGAAGCGACCCATGAGATCCCCGGATATGTTGGCAGTAAATCTGGTCGTCGGACTATCCGAACACGTACGTACCTAGTACTATATTTTTACCGATTTACAAGACATGGTTGGCTTCTAGCAAAGCATCGTGCCTACCCAATTCTCCAGAAATATTCTTAAAGGAATATATGATTTTTATCAGGCGTAGTATACGTAGTATTGCGTATTGCGATCCAGTATCGGATGTCACGTGCAAGGCCTGAGGCTGGAATTGTTTACCCCGTACGAAGCACATATCGGATCTCTGGTAACTAGTCTCTATAATCGGATAAACATGACCTAGTCATAATATCCCGATATATGCAACATATAAGAGCACCAGTTCTGTATCCAACGTGATCATCATCTCCACTATGGCTGGAGTGATACTTCCATCTTGACATCACACCCAATACACTACGATTCTCATTATACCCAGAAGAGGCGTACACATAACCGGTTAAAGCCCTGGACGACCAAAACCAAAGTATATTGATTGTCGCAAGTATTAGCGGTGCAAGTCTCAGATTAAGACCAAATACACCTACCCTGATTCGGACTTCCATAGACACATAGTCATACTACCAATGGAATTCCGAGGGGTCTATCCAGAGCGAAACTATTTCCGTACCATCGGTAAACACAACCTCCTATCACACTTGCATGAGTATCTTATACCCAAATATATGAGAACTATGTCGTTATGTTCCCACAACGCGCACAAGTGTAATATTAGTCTATTCTGCATTATCGATGTCCAATCTCGATAATACTACGACTTGAGATATTTAATGATTAAACCTTCGTGGATTGATACTGTCTCATATCATCTCAATCTGGAACTAATCATAAGGACCTTTTATCATTTATATATCTTGATAATCTAATTACAAATGATAAAAGAGCAATTCCATTTGTCACATAGTTAATTTGTACAAAAACACCATGATCTGTACAAATAGTGATGTTATGGGTCATAATTGTCCAACACAGAACGTGTGCACATGTAGTTTAAGATTAGGGATGACAGATGTCTATAGATCCCAGATTCTGAGTCATGAGGGTAGTTTAGATCTGCACCCATAGTTCCAGCTCTATGGCTTGGGGGATGGCGAGATATAAAGCCCCAAGACCACCAGTTTATGCGTATGGGGGATGGCGAGACGTAACGCCCTCATGTGTCAGATATCCAGTAGATTCTCAGATATTTCAGATAGAAGGTCTTATAAAATGATTTTTCATAAAAGTTTTTGACAAGAAAAACCTGATTTAAGTTTATGAATTCAGAAAGTTGTTTCTTTGATTATGAATATTTACTAACAATATTTTCTGGTTTTATAGCTCCATTCACTGAGTTCTTTAAGACTCATCCCCCCCCCCCCTCACTCTCCAGTTTTGCAAGATTTTCTAGCTTGTGAGCCATAGCCATCTTTTAGAGACATGGATCATTGACAAGAGCAGCACTGCAGTCACTAGTCAAATGGGTCCATCATGTCAGACCTACATTCACACAGAATGTAGTTACTTTTTTTTTCTTTTTGATGCATGACATGTTTATCCTTGTACAAAGTACCCAAACTATGTATGTTTCATTGTGGTTCATGTATTAACACGGATTTATAAAATATGTGTGCATGCATATTGTTAAGATAAAAGTTATTTAAGATAAGAATGGTTGTATTTCTAGTTACAGTCAGTGGCTTAGGTGGCAGTGGAATCTGTCATATGTCGGTAACCTTCCCGGATTAGGGATGTTACATAAAGGCACCGCCCATATATGGATAGAACATAACCATAGTAGGAAGCTATATATTAGGGTGGGTAAATGGGTTAGACATATAATAGCTCACTTTCCATTCAAGTTTTATTTATTAACATATTTAAGATTTTGAAAAAAAATCTAATTTCTTAAATTTTGAATTGATAACTTATTTTGTTTTCCTATATTTTCGAGCTAAAAAAAAACGTCATTAGTGAGATTTTTCAAATACGGCCCATTTACCTAAATCTACCATATATTATGAGCACTACTCCTCACCCCCCTCTAACAACAGCCACTCCCTTGTCCCCTTGGATATTTCCGATTTTGTCCCTTTAATTTTTAGAAATTCTCTCCCTCAACAAACCAAATATACCTCTCTATATATATATATATACATATATATATATATATATATATATTATATATATATATATATATTTATATATATTATTTTGTTAATTAAATTTTTTATTTTTTTATTTTTTTAAATTTATATTTTTTTACTTTTTATATATATATTTTTTTATTTTTTTAATAAATATTACAAATTTCATATTTATTGTTTTTTATTTTGTGTTCATTTATTCATTTAATTTTTGTGATTCTTTTTTAATTTATTTAACACTACTTATGTATTATAAAAATATTCGTATGTATTAAATCAAAATATATATATTTAAAAAATAGTACAAATAATAACATAAAAAGTTACACTTAAAAATATAAAAACATAAATTCTAATACATGTTGCCTCCAAAGTCTCCTCTTGGCGCACTTGGTGATATACCCAATACTTCGTACCAATTCTAATTATTTTATAAATTAATTTTATTTGGTTAAATTATATTTTTTTTTATACATAAGTAGTGTTAATTAAATTAAAAATGAATCAAAAAAATTAAATGAATAAATACGCAATTTGTAATATTTATTAACAAAAATCAAAAAAATATAAAATAAAAAAAATATAATTAATAAAATGACAAAGGGAGTTATAATTAGTATATAATTATTTTTAAATTAATATATATAAATATAAAATTTTTGTCATATATAATAATTAAAGGAGTGATAAATTACAAAGAGAGAAGCATTGTGGTCTTTTTGCAGGGAGATAAAAGGGGGGATCAATTTTCATATAATATTGATGCTAGATAAAGTTTTAATGTATGTGATGATGTGCTGCACGTTATAACCATCCTAAAGTGGAAATATTTGATTTGCCATTAAAATCGCCTAAAAATCGGTGTGGATTTAAAACGGTCAAAATAAAACAAATTGCGATCAAACACCAGTTAATGAGCGCTTCAAATCAAAGGCTTAAAATGGAAAGAAGTTACTAAATGATTTGTCAATTGAAGTTGCTTGGTCGTTAATTATACTCAACAACATTGGTCAAAGTTTTAAACAAATCTCACAAACAAAAAACTTCAATGGCCAAACAAATCTAACGAATAAAGATTCTCAAAACATCATGGCAGTGACGGTGATCTTGGAATCATGTGCATGTTCAAACGCAAAGAAAGAAAATGATTCAAGTAATTTTAAAAGATCTTTTCATATGCTCTGTATCTTTCAAGCAGAATGAGGACAACTCATCAAATACAAAATATATTTCTCAAAGCCTGCAAAACCAGATTTGAAAATCGCTAAATTTGGTCATGATCAATGAGATTTAACTTCTACATTGTTTGCTGGAAGAGTAAGTCAGCAAATGTTTCTTCAAACTCAATCAAACATCAGATTTATTTCACATTTCAATATAAAGAATCGAGAGGTTAAACGTTTCCCTGTTAACAATTCAAACATTCTTCCGGCACACTGGAAATTTCCTAGCTAACTACACAAGTTTGTTTCCTACGGATTCCCTTATGATTAGAACAAAATAGAAAATTATCTGCATTCAAATGAGACTACGCTTTACTCCTAAAAAAAAAAAAAAACCCTAAAACCTTCGCTATAAAGACCAGCACGGTTACTTACTCTTCAATGGTCAGTGAATCTTCAGCTGCAAAGTGGGGAAAAAAAGAGAAAATTTACTTCAGCGAAACAGAAAACAGCAATCATATGTGTAATTCATAAGGATAGCATTGAATGCAATGCAGACCAAAATAAAGACCCATTTTGCAGCAATGTCGAGTAAAAAATTTATTTGGAACCAGAGGATGTAAATTTTGAATAATATTGTTTCCACTCATGTAATTAACTTAACACCTTCAATCAAACCTCCAAGATGGCCTTCATATTATTTTCATAAGAGAAAATCTTATGGTAGTGCAAATGCAATAAGATTTCAAATAGCTATAACTTCATTTCGGCAAAAAGAACATATAAGAAATCATATATACCTGAGCTGCCATCAGAATGATCCTTCAGATGGCTCTCTATGCACTTGATGAGGTACTTGAATGTCTCAATCTCGCAGGGGATTGTAAGGGCACCACTATGATCAAAACCAAACTCTTCCTCAGCCTTTTCCAACAAAAGCTTGAACAAAGAGTGGCTAAGATAACTGGTGGGAATTATAAACCTCCGAAGCTCTGTGCCGACATACACAGCTAAATACCCTTTGGGAACATCATGCGGCGGTTCAGGGCTATAGCAGCCCTCCCCATCTGAATCACAAGCAATATTTGTCTGCCTCTTATTAATTACTGGTGACATACCCACGAGGTTTGGATTAGATTGCGAGTTGCTTGCTTTTGGGCTGTTAAGTGTGACAGATTGCCACTTTTGGATCATTTCCTTGAGCTTAACAATCTGCCGGATTCCAGTTAACTTGCTGCCACCATTTTCCTCCATCGCTAAATGTTCAAGACAATGTGGAATGAATGAAACCCAGGATTACAATTCAGTGTTTGATTGCAAATCTTCGTATGCTACATAAATGAAATTAAGAAATCATTAGATATTAAAATATAAAAAAAAAATCAGACCTAGAAATTATTTGTATAAAATGACACACAATAGATCAGTTAATATTTAGCCATTATTTCAAAATCAACAAGAGCATACAGTTTGTGATTCTAGAAAGCTAAAAAAGTTAAAACAAAGTCATTTTTTCACTAAAATCAAATTTGACAATTTCAGAGTATCCAAATTCCAATCTTATATTAATAATTCAAAATTCAATTAACTCCAAATCAATCTTCCATCAAATTCAACCAGTCAAATGGCCAATTTTTTAAATCCAGAAAATATTCTTAATTTAACTTTCCAAAATTCTCACGTATCAAAATTACAGCCAACAAACATCTAATTGAAGACAAAAGTGTCGTGTTGATGGTGATTTCAGGACCTATGTTATTTAAAGAGTACGGCAGGGGTAAAAAGGGTAATTCCCTTCTTGGGCGAGATCATTAAAACCGACCCGGCCACTATACAGTAAGAGACCGAACACTTGATGATATGTGACCGACCACTTTGGTTCGGATGACCGAGCATTATCAGATCGGTAGCAGCATTCTCAGTTCAAAAGACTATCATGACCGACCACATGAAGACCGGGAAAATGGCGGGATATACTCCAGAAGATAAATTATCCTACTTTCATGGGGAAAATTGGTGAGTCAGAGTCATAGTAGGATAAAGAAAGTAAATGTAGTTTTGATTAGGAATCCTTATGGGAAAAGAGAATAGTTTTGACTAGGAATCCTTATGGGAAAAGGGAATAGTTTCAACTAGGAAATTCTTGTAGGAAAAGGAATCTGATTTCTACACTATTATAAATAGGAGGGTAGAGTGAGTGTAGGGGGCATCAAAAATTAGTGATCAGAATCATCAAACTCTGATTTGTAAAAAATAAAGAAGAGACCTGAGAAGCGTATTTGAGTAATAAAAAGGGGCACCATCCTATTCTTGTCTGTGGACGTAGGTCGGATCTAAAAATCCACCGAACCATGTTAAATCACCTTGTCTGATTGGCGTATTTTTTGCTTTCCGCTAAGTTTGCTTTTGGTTTCCCGCATAACCAAACAAATTCACAGTTGAAGGAGGATTACCTCAGAGGTGATATTCCCGTATTACCCCGAGACCAAAATCCACCGTCAACAGTGTCGCTTTCACAATAAATAAATAAATATAACCACAACAAATAAATTATTTAAAACAAAATCCTTCTACCGCCATACTCAAAGATCATAACAGAATCCGTTTGGATCTCCACAATCAGAGATAAAAACGGAAAAGAAAATCGAAAATATTAATTAACAGATTTTAAAAAAAAAAAAAATCGAAATTACAAAAGTAAAATGTAGTCACCTCACCTGAGATGAAGAAGCAGCTGAAAGCAGGGCAAAAAAAAAAAAAAAACAGAGCTCTCCGGAGGAAGAGAATTTTTAGAAATTCCACGAAAGCTTAATCTAATTCCAAAAAAGTATTTTTAGAATTCAAATTAGTGCGCTGTTTTTTTTTTTTTTTTTTTGGATTTTGTTTTATGCTTTAACGGATGATAGCAGCTATGTTATATATTGGCCTAACTGATCGTAAAACAAAATGAAAAACACACCAACGATTTTTGAGAATTGGATAATTTGCAAAATTTGAATGAATAAATAATTAAATAAATAAGAGATTGATTTTCGAGGGAGGGAGATAAAGCGAACTTGCGTGCTGAATTTTTAGTAATTTTATGTCACGCTTGTTTTAAATACACTATTAAAAACATAAACATGCTTTATTGGTTGTGTTATTATTATTAGGGATATTATTATTTTTCCACCAAATGATTTGTGATTGTGCAGTCTAATATCAAAAGTTTAAAAATGTTCATTCTTTCACCCGATGTTGAGAAAATGTACAATTAGCCACCCAAATTGAAACGGTGTGAATTGTCGTTATGATGTCATAACAGTGTTATTGTCATTTTGCTCGTTTTGATGACCAATAAGTGAATTACAAAAACGCACCTAAAATGTCTAAAACGACGTCGTTGAAGTGAGTATAAAGTGATCTTGAAATCCAATTCTACCTTCCCATAGTCATGACCATGCTTCACGACCGTGAGTTCCGATTCAAGAAATTCTTGAATCTGAACCAAACAATCATTTGACAGTTCAAAGACGGTTTAGTAAACCGCCGATTCCGATTCTAATCCCAGTTCAGTCACGGTTCCAACTCCGATTCCGGTTTCGTTTTTTCACACGGTTCAGAATGATTTTACACGGTTCTGGATAATTTTTTAATATTATTAATTCAAATAATTTATTTATTTTATTAACTTAAATTAAAAAAATATAATTTAATATTAACAAAAGTATGACTAAAAATTAAATTAATCTAAAGTATGACTAAAAAATAAATTAATCTAATTATCTGTAATATTTATAAATTATTACTTAGTTAAGAATATAACTTATATTTGTAAAATTATTACAATATATTCATCTTCAATTGTTGTAAAAAAAAATATATTTTTTTTAAATTTCGGAAATGCCAGTTTGAGTTTCTATTTGGCTCGGTTTCAGGTTGTCCCAGTCTCGGGCCGGTTTTCCATGGGCCGGTTCGGGTTGAAATCGGCCCGTGGCCATGACTATTTTCCCAAGTCGAAACCCACCTTTTGCTCCTTTGTATGCACAATTGTTTCCTTATCCCGCCGTTTATTGCCCCAAATTCATGCTAGTTTTGATAAGCTGTGAAGATTTTTTGGGTGGAGTTCAATGATTTACTGAATTTATTGTATTTTACCTTTACTATTTATACAGACTTCAACTTCTAGTGGTACAAGTTCAAAGAAAAAACTAAGCGATCAACTAATGGGACCAATGACTCAATATGTATACATTCTCAGTTATGCATTAACTGATGTATATGATTCTTGCAATGAGTTTACTGTTTTCCATGAATTTTACTATTTTCCATGAATTTTTGTTGGAAAATTTATTGTACTTCACTGTATTTTTGCTTTAACTTTCATAGGTCAACGATCATCGGTGACCCCACCCCAACCTATGTAGTCGTAAGAAAATCCTCTTATGTCATCACAACAATCTCATGTGACAAGTGAACAATCTTGAATTATAACTGTTGACGGCTGATTTTGGTCTCAGGGCAATATGAGAATATTACTCTCGAGACAATCCTCCCTCAATAGTGAATTTGTTTGGTTATGGGGGAACCAAAAGCAAACTTAGCAAAAGACGGATAAATACGCCAATCAACAAGGAGATTTAACGTGGTTCGGCGGATCTTGGTCCGACCTACGTCCACGGGTGCAAAAAGGATGATATTTTTATTACTCAAACACGCTTCTCGGGTCTCTTCTTTGTTTTTACAAATCAGAGCTTGATGATTCTGATCACTCAATTTTTGATGTCTTTTACACATACTCTGCCCTCCTATTTATAATAGTATAGAAATCAGACTCCTATTTGCATAAGAAATCCTAGTTTGAACTTAGTCTTCTCTTCTTGCAAGGATTCCTAGTCTAATATTGCCTTCTCTTTTCTTGTTCCTTTTCGGATTCTGACTTCATTTCCTTGTGAGAGTAGGATAATTTTCTTATCTTATCCGTAAGAATAGGGTGTCATATCTTTGAGCATATCTCGCTCTCTGGTCGGTCTCCATGTGGTCGGTCATGATAGTCTTTTATGCTAGGAATGCTTCTGTCGACCTGATAGTGCCCGGGTATCTGAACCAAGTGATCGGTTGCCGGTCATAAAGTGCTCGGTCTATTTCTATTGTGGTCGGTTTGAAACCGTAAGGTGCTTGTTCTTTTATTGCAAAGCGGTCGGGTTGGATTTAATGATCTCAACCAAGCAGGGAATTACCCTTCTGTCCTCGTCGTGCTGTTTTAAATATCATAGTGCCTGAAAACACCATCAACATCTGTCCCCTAGTTCTCGGTTCCAACGAGTGTATGAGTTGGTGCCGGGAACTATATATAAATGAGGTTGCTGACTTGAACCTGTTGAGGGTCGACCTCGGTGTGGAATTAATAGGTTGCGTCGCCTCTTCTTTAACGCCTTTTCTTGAGACGCGCAACAGTCACGTCTGTTTAAATGCCCATCAAATCATCTTTAGGTTTTCTTCTAGTTTTGACACTTGTCGAACATCCGTCATGTTCCCGCCAAAAAAGAAAACGAATCGACCGTGTAGTGGCGTTTTTTACAGTGTGCTGATCTCAACCGTCTGTTTAAATTTGGCAGACCTCTTTTGCAGTCGACACTTGGCGTTCATCCGGGTTCCTTCTGTTGATCCAAAGGTCACGAGCCCTCTGGTCATGACTATAAGAAGACGAGGCTTTCACTGTTCAATCTTTTTGGCAATTTCTCCTCTCTTTCCCGAAAGTATCTCTGTGAATCGCTTAAATTTGTGTTCTCGGAATTCAACCGTGGGCTCTTCTCTCCGCTGCGAACATAAGGAACGGACAAACCGTACTGCTCAATCTCCGGCTTTTGAGAAAAAAACAAGTAAGTCTTCTGAACGATCTCTTCTCTTTTTGTGTTGTGAATCATGCTCTCTTTGCTGAATGTTGCTAGGGAACGACTTAAGGCTTTGTTGGATTTTGCTTTAGGGCGCTCTTTAGAACCCACCTGTTTTAGAAACCTGAGCAGTTTCTTAGTTATAGACTGACTTCCCCTTCCTTTTTTGTTTTCCGGATGTCAGGGATGTCTGACAGCAGTTCCTCCCTGAAAATCCTGCTAAAACCTCAACTCCCCCTGCTGAGGAGCTCTCCTCGGGCTCGGGGGCACCTAGTGTAGAAGACCTTGATACTACCCCTACTCATTCTGAGATCGAACAAGATTCCTACCATCAGAGGGTTCCTCGGAAAGATCCAGAGGCCGGTGAACTCGGCTCGTCGGATCTGGATATGAATCGTCCCTCCAAAATAACTGAGGACGACCTCGCCCTTCTTCGACTGCGATATAACATTCCGATAGATATTGCCCTTGAAGTTCCTGGCTGATGGATCGCGCCAGTCAACCTGATGAGGGCTCGGTGGCGCTTCTTCCTGCTTTTTTCGAGTGTGGGCTGCGGCTGCCGGTTCAACCTTACTTTGCTTGGATGCTGGCCGAGATGGAGATTGCTCCTTGTCAATTGAGTCTGAACAGTTGGAGGATTTTGGCCGGGTTGTATGTAGCTTGGCATCGAGCAGGACTCGGCGAGCCTTCTCTCGAAGAGGTGAAGAGGTTATACCGGTTGAAGGCTAATCCTAGGTCGTACCACGGATGGTATTACCTTTCAGCTTATGACAGCTCGTCAAATGTCGTCAAGAAACTCCCTGACTCCAATAAGAATTTTAAAGACTTCTGGTTCTGGGCCACTGGGGATTGGGGACGGTCCCTAAGGTCGGATGAAAGGGAGTTCTTGGTACCGGATATCTTCAGGGCGGGAGGTTAGGAGATCAACTTTTAGCTTTCCTTAGTTTTTTTTTTTTTTGCTTGGGCTCTTACCCCTTATTTTCTGTTCCTCCTAGCTGTTGGAGGGATGCTCCCAAGGTTTCCCATCGGGTCCGGCAATGGGTAGTCTGGGCTCGTCGGTATGCTGCCCACTGGAGGGAGTTGGTAATGATGCGGCATTGTTGAGTCGGGCCTTACTCGGGCCGTCCCTTCGGAGGTCTCGGGTCGGATAGGTAGATGTTTGCTGACTGTTTTAGTTTGACTTCCTGTTTGTTTTATAGTGTTTGATGTCTTTGTTATATGCTCGGGTCCTGATTTCCTTCTCCCCCCTTTTTGTAGGCATGTCAAAGAGGCCGAAGTTTCTTGAGAAGTTGGCTGGTACTATGAAGAAGCCGGTCATGCGGAAACGGGAACTTCCCGGGCACATCCTAAATCTGCTGAGGCTGGAGGGTGTTCTCAGGGGAAAGTTCAGCCGGCTGCTCGGGGTCTATCTTCTCCTGGTGTGCAGTCATCGGGGTCTGCTCGTCTCATCAGTCCGCCGAAGCCTTTTAGGAAAAGGAGACGTCAATTTGGGGCCGAGGAGGCCGAGTTGGGGGGAGAGGAGGAGGAGCCTGTCCCGGGCAAGAAGAAAGATGTCCGTCGGGGGAAAAAATCTTACGAGGGCTCTACTAAGAAGCGGAAAGGTTTCGTGATCCTCGGGGTGGATGACTTGGGAGAAGGCATTCGGGAGGCTACTTCCCATTTAGTGCCGGCTTTTAACGAATTGGCCGAGGTGATTCCCCCGGGGGAGGTTTCGAGATATGAGGATATCTCTCCCGAAGCTGTAGTGACCGAGATGAGCTCTCAAATGGCAAAGGTAGTTTTATTCTTCTTTTTTCTGATTTCGGTTCTCGGTTTTCTTCATCTCATATCTTGACTTTCTTTGTTTTCGTGCAGGCTACTTACCTCATGGCCAAGAATAAGGACCTCCTTCTGAGTTTATTGTCCGAAGGCGGTCAAGCCCAGAGACTTCAGAATAGCCTTACAGAAGTGTAAGCTAAACTGGCTGATCGGGAGGAGGTGATAAAGAACCTTGAGTCGACCGCAATTGAGAACTTCAAAACAAACAAAGCTCTCAAGGATGCTGCCGGGTTGGAGCGAAAACTTGCCGACACTGCCCGGGAGGATTTGAAGGCTGCCCAATCTGAGATTGGCGTTTTGAAAGCGAATGGGTAGTGTTGAAACCAAATTGAAGGCCAACGATGAGCAAATGGCGCGGGCTCGGGATGATCTTGAGAGGAAAGAGGCCGAGCTTGAGGAAAGAGAGGCCGATCTTGAGACCGAGAAGGAGGCCATCCGCCTTGAGGGGGTTGGTGACTGTGCTGAACTGATACCGATGGTGCTGCCAAGTCTGAATATGGATCCTATTTATGCGGCCATCAGCTTTTGTAAGGGGGATATTTCGAGGAGGAGTTCCGGAAGTGGCTCCCTCCCCCTACCGAGGATTGTGATAGTTCCGGCTTCTGGTGCTTCCCAAGAAGGACGGCCTGATGTTCCTGCCCTCGGCGAGGACTGCCTTGAGATCCCTCCTCCCATCCCTGAAGCAGAGGTCTCCCATGCTGCCGAGGTTGAAGCCGTAGTTCTTCTCCCGAGGTCGAGCCTATCCTCCCGCCGTCTGAGCCGGTTGAGGAAGAAATTCATGCCCCTGTGCGGGCTGAATGAGAAAGGGTAACCCGACCGGGGCCCTGTGTACACTTAACTTTTTGTAATGAAACTTTAAGCTGTATTTTGATATATATATATATTTTGTGTCTTTTTTATCTCTTTCTCCTTTTTCTTTATGTTTCCTGTTATCCGAACAATTTGGGACCCTTCAGGGGTCAGCATGAGCCGGAGGGGTATAACCCGACCCCGAGCTGAGTGAAAGACTTGGGTTCTAGGGGAATGTTACCTCCCCAAACCAAAGGAGCTGTCTCGGTGGGACGTAACCCGACCCCGAGCTGAGTGAAAGACTTGGGTTCTGGGGGAATGTTACCTCCCCAAAACCAAAAGAGCTGTCTCGGTGGGACGTAACCCAACCCGAGCTGAGTGAAAGACTTGGGTTCTGGGGGAATGTTACCTCCCCAAACCAAAGAGCTGTCTCGGTGGGGACGTACCCGACCCCGAGCTGAGTGAAAGACTTGGTTCTGGGGGAATGTTGTTACCTCCCCAACCAAATGAGCTGTCTCGGTGGGACGTAACCCGACCCCGAGCTGAATAATCTTGGACTTGTATAGAAGGGAAGTGAATCAAACCTTTGAAGTCCTACCGAATCTGGCATGGGCGTCCCTCTGCCAGACCGGCGAAAAACAAAAATAAGATTCTGGAAAATAAAATTAAAAGCCGGGGGTGACTTAGCACCTATCCCATGAAAACGTTTTTAAAAAAAAAAAAATAACAACATGGATGCCTCAAAACAGCGTCCTGCCCGAGGTCTCCAAAACACAATTCTGAATCTTTAAATTCAGTGTCCCGGCGAACCGGATTCGGATCAGAAGAGCGTTTGAATGGTAAGGGCACATCCTCTACACGTCGGTTCACTGGGGAGCCTGTGTATTGTATGAGGGCTCCTCCTTACCACGCTGGAGCAGGCACACGCCACAGGGGCATAACGCATCCCCGTGCTGTGTCTCTCGCTGATCCGGATGATGAATGGATCAAAAAGTGTCCGGGATACCAAGGGCATATTCCTCCTTAGGCCCGGTAACACTGGAGCTAGCAATCGTCACGGGGGAATCATTATCCCCCGTGCTATGCTTTCCCACGGATCCATTACATCAGGTACGTGAGGATCAAAGAGTGCTCGACACATTAAGGGCATGTTCCTCCTCATGTTCGGTAACACTGGAGCAAGCAATCGCCACGGGGGTATCATCCCTCCCTGTGCTATGCTTCTCACGGATCCTATGCGTCGAGTATGCCCCTGAGGACCCCGAGCTAAGAGAGATACTTGGTACTGGGGGAATGTTCCGTCCCCAGGCCAATGAGCATGACTCGGTGGGACGTAACCCGACCCCGAGCTGAAAGAGGTACTTGGCTCTGAGGGAATGTCCCGTCCCCAGACCAATGAGCATGACTCGGTGGGACGTAACCCGACCCCGAGCTGAAAGAGGTACTTGGCTCTGGGGGAATGTCCCGTCCCCAGACTAATGGGCATGACTCGGTGGGACGTAACCCGACCCCGAGCCGAATAACTGAGTGGCCTTGGCGGAACAAAGTCCATCCCCGAGCCGATCAGGTCTTAGTGCTTGGTCGTTTCTTTTTGTATTTGGCGCTGAGTTTGTCCCCGGTTTTTTTGAGTAAGTCTTTTCTATTTATGTTTTAAGAAAGTGGACGAGAACCTTTTTTGAGAAGAGAAAGTTTTTTATTCATGTTTCGGGGACAAACTGCCCTTTTTTCAGTTGATTTGGCGGCCACGTGCTCTTTGTCTGGCCGTCATGACCTCGTGGTCAATGTATTTGTTCAGATACCCGTTTCGTGCTAGATTTTCCATCTGTTCTCGCAGATCTTTACATCCGTCTGTTGCGTGTCCTCTGGAGTTGTGGTGTACGTAATAAGCCTTTTGGCTCCTTTTGTCCGGGGGAAATCTTCTTTGGTCGGGTTCTACTAAGAGGCCTTTCCCCTGGATCTCCATGACAATTTGTCCCAGTGGTTTCTTTAGGGGAATGTACGCATCTTCCCCGACCACATGGTTTACTTGGGTCAGCGCCATTCTCTCTTGGTTATCTCGGTGCAGTGGTTTGAACTCCTTGTGCTTCAGAGGTGGTCTTCTGGATTCTCTTTCTATACGGCGGGGGGCGCCCTCCCTTGTGGTTCTTTCTCTGATGGTGTTCCCTTTTCGGGATACTTTCTCTTCGTTCTCTAACAAAACGAATTTCTGGGCCACCTCAAGGGCGGTGGCGTAGTCCGGGGTGTCCTGGATCCTTAGATGGGTCTATAGTCTCCCGACTTTCAAGGCTCCTTTCAAGCTTTCTAGGGCCTCGGGGGATTCGTACCCTCCAACTCCGAGTACCATATTGTGGTATCTTTCAATGAATATTTTCAATGGTTCATCGTCTCCTTGTTTTATAAGCCTTAGTTCTCCAATTGTCTTTCTGGGGACACAAGCGCCCTTGAAGTGTCGTATGAATGACTTTTTGAGTTGTGCGAAGCTGCTGATGCTTCTTGGGGCTAGGCTTCTATACCATAGAATGGCCGGGCCGGCTAGAGTTAAGGGGAACACTTTGCAAATGGCGTCCCCTGTTACCCCTTGTACCTCCATTAGTAGGACGAAACCTTCAATGTGAGTTTTGAGATCGGTATGGCCCTTGTATGGTGTCATGGTCGGCATGCTGAATCTTTTTGGGAATTTTTCTGTTTTTATTTCTTCTGTGAGGGGGGACTCATCTTTTCCGTCCTGGACATCCCCTCTGTTTATATTGGGGTATACTCCCCATTTGACCAGCTCCTCCCGCAGCCAAGATTTCATGCTGCTGTCTTTGGTTCTATGCCGCCTCCTGCGGTTTCCTTTCTTTATGTTATCTCGGGAGTGGTGCTCCTCGGGGTCGGTATCTTCCCGTTTTTTTTCGTCATATTCTTTCCCTCTTTTCCGGGTGCTGTGAGGGCTATCATAGGAGGAGTCTGGTGACGATTTGTCATCATCTTCCTCCCATGTGTCTTCGGTCTGGGAATCTCTCTGCACCACCACGGATCTTACCCTGTAGGGATCCCTCCTCCGGGGTCTGTCATCCTCACTTGTATCGACAATTCTCTTTCCTTCTGCTATTTCATTCCTTCGTCGGCTAGTCCCGGCCTCGTACTTTCCATCGTGCGTTCCTTCTATCTTTTCCAACCGGTCTACTATGGTTTTTAGCAGAATTTGGTTCTCCTCCCTTTCCTTCCTCAGGTTCTCCTCGATCTTCTCCATCCAATCCGCAGCCAAGTTCCCTGACGATTGGTGGTTTCCGCCTTCCGCCATTGTCTCACTACGCGAGTTTCTTTTTGCTGATTCCCCACAGACGGCGCCAACTGTTGACGGCTGATTTTGGTCTCAGGGCAATATGAGAATATTACTCCCGAGACAATCCTCCCTCAATAGTGAATTTGTTTGGTTATGGGGGACCAAAAGCAAACTTAGCAAAAGACAGATAAATACGCCAATCAACAAGGAGATTTAACGTGGTTCGGCGGATCTTGGTCCGACCTACGTCCACGGGCGCAAAAAGGATGATACTTTTATTACTCAAACACGCTTCTCGGGTCTCTTCTTTGTTTTTACAAATCAGAGCTTGATGATTCTGATCACTCAATTTTTGATGCCTTTTACACATACTCTGCCCTCCTATTTATAATAGTATGGAAATCAGACTCCTATTTGCATAAGAAATCCTAGTTTGAACTTAGTCTTCTCTTCTTGCAAGGATTCCTAGTCTAATATTGCCTTCTCTTTTCTTGTTCCTTTTCGGATTCTGACTTCATTTCCTTGTGAGAGTAGGATAATTTGCTTATCTTATCCGTAAGAATAGGGTGTCATTATCTTTGAGCATATCTCGCTCGTCTGGTCGGTCTCCATGTGGTCGGTCATGATAGTCTTTTATGCTGGGAATGCTTCTGTCGACCTGATAGTGACCGGGTATCTGAACCCAAGTGATCGGTTGCCGGTCATAAAGTGCTCGGTCTATTTCTATTGTGGTCGGTTTGAAACCGTAAGGTGCTTGTTCTTTTATTGCAAAACGGTTGGTTGGATTTAATGATCTCAACCAAGCAGGGAATTACCCTTCTGTCCTCGTCGTGCTGTTTTAAATATCATAGTGCCTGAAAACACCATCAACAATAACTATGTATTTTATTTTGTTGTTGTTTTGCATATGCTCTTGCATGAGCAATATATGGTAATATTTTGCTGAACTATGATGTGATATACTTATTTTGCTCAAATATGATACTAATGTGCTTTATTTTGGATAACATTTAGAGGATATTATACTCCTTCAATTCACATCATTTACGCATATATAGTCCAATTACAATGAAAGTAATGTTAGATATTTAATCTTCACTTCGATAATTTTCAGCTTCTTGTATATCTTCATCATATCATCATTCAGCTGTAAGTGTTGATCCTCACTCGGAATCTTATCACTAATGTTAGGAATTACCAAGTCTTCAATTGTAATCCACTTCCAAAACTCGCAATATTTCATCATGCATGATCAGAACATTGCATTATGATTTTGCGTTGTAGTTGAGACCTAGCAACTGCTTGCACATGGCAAAGGCAATATTTTGGCCTACAATACACTTTTCTTCCTATGTTTGACCCACTGAATCCAACACTTGAATTGGTGCTAGAATGCATACTAAGTGTGCATTTTTTTTGTATTTGAGATGATTTTGTTTTACATTTAAATAGGGATGGATTTGTAAGGATTTATATAGACGCAACCATCAGTTCGGTTCAGTTCTGAACCAGAATCGAATCAAACGGTTTACGGTTCCAGGAAGCTAGAATCGTAGAACCGGATCGAACTAGAAAAAAACTGATTCTGTTCGGGTTTAGTCTTTATTTTTGGAAAAAAATATGGTTCGAAACCGGACGGAACCGACCGAATTTTAAGATTAAGAAATCATATTATGGGAACCATAACCGAACCTAAATAGATTTTGGTTCGGTTTTGGTTCCAAAATCAAAACTGTAGCCTTACAGTTTCATCCGGTTCGGTTTCGAATCGGAACCGTGACCGGATCTAGATTTATATAGAGAGCATTCTAAATATTTTAGTCTCCAACGATAAGAAATACAGTGCAATGTTCAGATTCTGCAATTAAGGGTATTTTGGACTTCTCTCTTTAAAATCAGTAACAATAACTCACAGAGTTTGATTTTGTGTGAGAAATTATATATTTTCTTAACTTTAAGTGGAGGATTGAACATTTTTAAGTTTTGCGTTAACTATATATTCCTAAATCATTGGGTGGGAAAATGATAATATCCCTTGTCTATTATTACTCTCGCTTGTTTGCCTGCCTTGCTTGCTCAATTCAAATACATTTTGTTGGGCCCGCTTCTTTGAATTAATTTCGTGGGCCCGTCCTAGCCCACTTCTGTTCCTTACGTGAGTCTGCTCAATTTGAAATCGCTTTTTGACGTTTATGAAAATAATTCCTTAAAACTCATTTCTTTTATAATTTAAAAGTTGTCTTTCTGAAAAAATCTGAAGAAAAAATAAACATAACATAAAAATACAAGAATTTGGTTTTGATGGAGTGGTGCAACCGTGCGAAAAAGAGTTGTCATATTGATTCCCTTAATTTATTTCATCAGCCTCATTCTTCATTAACAATTAACATAACTTTTTTTTTTAAAAATATTGTTCCATGATTTTGATGATGTAAATGAAGCAAAAGACTCAAAGATAAGAAATTCAAAGACATGAAGATTTGACAAAGATAATCAATTTCGATGAAAATATGAAGACTTTGGTACAGAAGTGACTTGGTTTTGATGGTGTCAAAACGTCTCAGTATTTGCGAATTAAGATCGATGAGGCCAAAGAAGCCAAAAGATGATGATGATGCCCAAATGTAGATGAAGAGCCAAAATAAACTAGAAAATTATCAATAGAGTAAAGACGATAAAGAGCCAAAAAAGAGGATGAAAAAGCCAAAGTAATTACCAAGTAAGATAAACATCAAGTTGATGATTAAGATCTAAAATTGATTGTAAGTGAATTTATTCAAATTTTTTAAAGCTCTTATGAATCATATATTTTGCATCACTTGTATTTAAAATGGTTTAAAATGCTAAGAAATCATTTGCACACTATTTGCATCAAAATGAATTCAATGCATCAAGTGCATAAGAAAATAGCTTAGAAAAATTAACAAATAGATGATTTTAAAATTTCAAATGATATACCGCTAGATATATATGTGCCTCTAGGTTGCTACAAATCAATCGGAACACAATTTTGATATCTAGACCTTATGCTAGAGCCATATTACTACAATATATTCAGGATGAGCATTTTGTATAGACCTGTCACTTTAGAAAAATTTCATTAAATTTATCTTAAGGTTTTTGAGGTTGAATTTTATTACAATGATAGCTCTATGTGTCTAGTTTATGTAGAAATTTATGGAGCTTGATTTGGAATTTTCTAGTGTAAGTTATGGCCAAAATAGTATTGCTGTCAGGATTACAACTATTACTGGAACCGGCATACCGGTGTTTGAGATAGGGAACACACTCTCTGGAACTCTCCCAAACCGGTCATTGTTCACCTACATACCGATCTTAGAAACCATAACAACTATAAATGACTAGTTTTGTGGTTTCTCTATAAATTGCTCATTTTTCTCACTTCTAAAACATATATTGTACATATATTCATCATGTAATCATGTCAAAACGTTCTTGAGAGTTTATAAAACATCTTCAAATTATTATTTTCCAAAATCAAATTTTAAAGCTCATTGTTTTACATCTTCATATTTAATTAGTGAGCCTATTTTTTCATTTGGGTAATACACTCACATTCAAATTTTTATAATATTTTGTGAGTTCCTAAATAGCAAAGAGAGTTTTTAAAATCTTTTATATCTTATACTCTCTACATTTGGAAAACTCATGTTTCGTCTTTCATTAATCATATTAATGAGCTTTAATATATTTGTGTTAAGATACTCACATTTAAATCTTTGTAATATTTTGTTAGTACCAAATTATGGTTGTAAAATTTTATTTATCGAATACTAGTATGTGAAATTTCCTTGTGTGAGTGGCGAATACTCTCAATGGTGGAATTGTTGTAAAAGGTTAGGAAGTCTTGGAAGAAAATCCTAAAAGTTTGTGAGTGAGCCGTGAAAGCTCTCGTTGTAAAGTGTGGAGTCATTTTACATAGTGAAAAGCTTCAAGTGTGTCTTGGAATAATGGACATAGGCAATGAGCTGGCCGAAACCGCTATAAATCCGATGTGAATTTTTCTATCCATATCTCATTTATTTATTACAAGTTTTATATTATTCTTTCATATCATATATTAAACTTGCGATTGTTAAAATTATTATTGTAATAATTTTTTGGATAATTAAAAATTGGTCTTTTATTTATTATTCATTGTTGAATATTAATTGTGGAAATTGAATTCTAAACATAATCAATAAAAGCTACTAACTAAATAATTTAATATTGAAAACATTTTTAATTTTATATTATTTGTCGAACTACTTAATTCACCCACCTCTTGCGTATAATTATTACTTCAAGATAATTCAAAAAATATAAAAAATAATTAAAAACAAATATTTTTTTTTTTGTTCTCTCTCAATCAATTATGAATCATCCACCAAATCCATCATCATTATCACATCTGCATCATCTCATAGACGATATTTTCTATAATATCAATTTATTCTTCATTTTTGTCGATCTTCCATTCCTTTCTCGTGTTCTTCAGTAGTAATCTAGTCTAGAATCAATGCTTTTACGCAAATGAATGGATCGAGACTACAGAGAGATCTCAAATTCTGTGTGAACATGAATGGAGATGCATCAATATATAACTGTAACTTGCTTATCAAACTTCCATGAATTTTTGAAATATTTTTTTTAGTCAGGTGATATATCATCAAAAAATATATTTATTTTTTTAATAAAATAAAAAATTGATGAGTCGAATCCATAACCATTGCTGGAGGCGAGGCCCGATTGTACTAAAAGCCCATGATCTAAGTGACAATAAGCCCATTAATTAACCCTAAACAAATGCCTTTTAGGCCCAATTTAATCACTGATCGCTCTCTCTCTCCCTCTCTCTCTCTCTCCTCACTCCTCGGTGCTCTTAAGCTCTCCTCCTCCGACTACTTCGAATTTTCAGGTAAACTTTTTAAGGATTTTGTTGGTTTTTAAGCATCTTTAATATCGTAAATGATTTTTCTTAATGCTGTTTTTCTTAGTATGCTATGCTTTGAATTCATGTCTTCTTTTAGTTAATAATTAATTAATTATTTGAAAATGGAACAGTTATGTTAATTCCAAGGCTTTTAAGAGTTGGAGCTTTGTGGTTAAAGAACTCTCCAGAGGTATGTATCCCTTCAATCTTCAACTCTGACTTTTTATTTTATTTATTTATAGAATCAGAATTGATATTATTTGTTCATGTATATATTTAAAAGTAGCTGTTTATTTTCTTTTATATGAACTAGATTTAATTAAGCAATAACTTTTTTTCCCTTCAAATTAAACGCAAGGTGAACAAATAGTTAATCAATTTCATTCAAAAATGCTGCCTTCTTGCCTTCTTGGCAGGTGGATGTATATCTATATCTCGAACAGGATGTACATGTCAACGTTGGCGACCCTTGGTTAGTAATCTTTGATTTTCATCACAAAAACCTAAGCATCCTTTTCAATTATTACAGTTAAAAATTTTGATTGTTGTGCATTTTCTGTTCACACGAGTAATTAAAAATGGCTATCTGGCTAGTGATTGTTTGATGACCTGTCCATGCTTTTCTAGTTCATGTCAGAACATGCTTTAAGACAAAAAATTCTATTATTGTCTTCTTGAAGCGGGAAAAAAATAAGGAAAAATAAAAATTTCAACTTCACGACACAAGTAAGAAACATTAGAATGTATTGTACTGTTGTCTTCAACATGAAACCTTAATTATGTTTTTGGCTTTACGAGTATTCTCCTTTTGTTGGTTATTTAAAGTATCAGTGAACAACATATTCCAAACTTCCAATATTCTTAAATGACGTAGTGGGATAAATAGGTAGGAGACAATGGAAGTCGCTTTAGGAAGAAACTTGAAATAAGAGGATAGAAGCTGTAGCTATTCTTTGGCTTCTAGGCCTGAGGGTACAAAATGTACTACCTGATTTGCTTATTTGGATTAACATAAACTCAAGACTGTCGGTCATAGAATTTAAGATTTTCTCTCATCTAGTTATGATTCAAAATGGTTTAGTAGATGAGGCCACTGGTGCAACCTTGAGGAGATTAATTTCTACTTTGGTTAAATGGAAAGTGTAAGGATGAGTGATGAATCATTTGGATGAGAAGTTCCCTTTCCAATTTAGGAAAGCCGTGTATTTTTATGGTAAATGGTACTTGGAATTAGTTATTCATTCTGAGAATCAAAATTTTATTTTTCAGTGTATTGATTTCATTTTCTTTGTTTTGAACAGATTGACTTACAGTCAGAACCTAGGGCATTCCAAGGTTCCATATTTCAGAAGTATCTACAATTTTCTACCACAGCTGAAAATGATGCTTCTCATGGTGGCGGCAAACAGAAAGACATGTAAGCTGATTGATTTGAATTGAGATACCTTCTTAACTCTTAAGAACTAGAAGAGGAAGTAAATTAAGAGACAAGACAGTTGCATGGACAATTTTCCTTTTTACCAATTTTTTTTTCCCTTTTGGTGTTCGATATTGAATTGAATTCATGGCTTCATTGTCTGTCGATAAGGTAAATGATTGTTTATGCTATACAGTAAATGCATTAGAAGATAGAATGAATGTGTGCTTTGTTAAAGACTCAAGACTCCTCTGAGTCTGACATGTTTTGCACACAGTCTGGAGTTTCCCCACAATTGTTAAATGAATCTTTGACATGCTGCAAACAGAAGTGCATGGTTGTGAAGCCAATGTAGCTGCTAACTGATCAGTGCAGATTTTGATTGTGAAGAAAGAAAATTAATGACAGGATGGAGCATGGGAGGGAAAATAACAGTTATAGTAGAACACATTTCTCTGCATTTTTACGTGTGTTTTTTGTTATATTAATTATTCAACGCCGCTGTACATCTTTATCATTATCAATGTACTTTCAAGTGCGATAAAATGAGCACTCTACTTATAACGACAACTTGTTTGCTTCTAGGGACAGAATGCCAATCCTCTTTCCTGAAAATTCTCAGTGGCTTATATTTCCTCTAGTTGAATCTGACTTCTAGATAATTTAGAGTTTCTTCTTACTCGAAAGCTCTTATTATGCAGGATAAATGTGACATTTGTTGATAAGGACGGAGAAGAAGAAAGAACATTAAGGTCCCAGTGGGAATGTCTATGTTAGAAGCAGCTCATGAAAATGATATAGAACTCGAAGGCAAGGATTCTGATGCTTTCCATGTTCTCTGTTTTGCCACCGTTTCTTTTTCTTCTTTAATCAATTTTTTTGGTCTCCTGGTATTTCTGTTTCAGTCTCTGTTCTCATAAAGGTTAATGCTAGCAAGTACGGTGGAAAAAAAAACCATTTTATATAATTTCTTAAGTTTATTATGTGACTTATCTATTTATTTGTTTACTTTCTGCGCGGGGGGTGTCTTTCTTTTTCTCCTTGTTTGGAACTTTGGAACCAATGAACTTGGATGTTTCGGACCTTCGGTTTTCACACCATGAATGAATTAATTTCATGCATTCAGTTTGTAGTTTTATGTTATGGTGGGAAAACCTAGTGATTTAATTTTGTTTCATGTCAGGAGCATGTGAAGGCTCGCTTGCCTGCTCAACATGTCATGTGATTGTGATGGTACACTATTGGCCTTATAGTGTGAGAGAAAATGACCTTTTGAATATTCTTGCAATTTCAAGAATATGTTCTTATGAACTGCTAATTATCTAATCTTTTCTAGGACACGGACTACTACAATAAATTAGAAGACCCGACTGATGAAGAAAATGACATGTTGGATCTGGCTTTTGGGCTTACAGAGACGTGAGTTTTTTCACTACAAGCCTGCAGTACGACTTTTTTTTGACATTCAACTTGGATTGAATCTTATGGTTTTAAATTTTTCAGGTCTCGTCTAGGATGTCAAATAGTAGCAAGTCCGGAAATTGATGGAATTCGCTTGGCCATTCCTGCTGCCACCCGAAACTTCGCCGTCGATGGTCATGTACCAAAACCACACTAGATGTGATAAAACACTGTAGGGAAGTACTTGGTGAGTGTAGAGGATACTATCATCCAGTTTTGTAGCTCATATACCATTTTGTATACACAGTATTGTGACATTAGCTTTAGCATTTAAGCACAAAATTCTTTGTTATATTCTGAACACAACATGTATCTTTCACCTTTGCTAGTTGAGCTTTGATTTCTCCTGTTACTATAGGAAAATGACATATAGACCCCCAAAATTCTGTATAATGGGCAAACGCACCCCCTTAGTTTCGAAAATGGATATATACACTCAAATTTAGTAAAAGGACATATACACCCCCCAAAATTTCATTAAAATGAAATTTTTTTAGAATTGTGAGAAGGTGGTGACAATGTAAATATTTAATTTGACATAAAAACATTCTTACGAAACTTGGGGGTGTGTGCCTTTTACCAATTTTGGGGTGCATATGTCCATTTTTGAAAACAATGGGGCTTGTTTGTCCATTTTTATGGAACTTTGGAGTGTGTCATTTTCCACACACACATATTATATATATAATATATATATATATATATAATATATATATATATATATATATATATGTATATAGAAAATTTTTATTATTATGTCACTACTTCATAAATTAGGAAATGACAAAGGGTACACAAAGTATTTGATTATTACATTTTTATAAATTTTATATTTATTATTATATCTTTATAAAACCTTATATTTTACTATTTTTAAAAAAAATAATTTTACGACTATTATGTCTTAAGCTTGTTTTTCTTAATGTCGGCTTGGTATGGATTCTCTATCAACTAAAAATAGCTTTTCTTTGTGAAATTTTTTTCTTTTTGGGTTAATTATAAATTGAGTAGAGTTTTAGAAATTTAATATATATATATATATTTTTCTTTACCAGAAAAAATTCAAATTTTGGGTGGTTGGAATAGAGATTGTAAAAAAGTTTTTTAAGGCGCCCTTTTATTTTATTTAACAAATTTTTTTTCCTTTACCAGAAAAAAATCAAAATTTGGGTGGTTGGAATAGAGATTGTAAAAATGTTTTGAAGGCGCACTTTTATTTTATTTAACAAAAATATTTCATTTCTTCCATATAATTTTAAAAAATTTATCTAATAAATGAATTTATAATTTTTAATAAAAGATCTAATTGCCAACCAACAAAAGTTTATATAGTTTCATTTTTATTTAATGGCACTATCTGCCAAATTTATTTGGAAACAACTTATCCTAACAGTTGACACTAAAAATTGTAATAATCATCCATTCCGCCTATCAGCCAAATCGTTCAATCAATCTACCAGTCAAATCGACCTAATAACCGAATCGCCTAATCGGCGTAGCAACCAAACAACTTAATTGGCCAAGTGGCTAAATCGCCCCATCCGGCCAAAACAACGACCGAACTAAGGAGCAGTTGCGCAAACATGATCTGACAGTTGAAGGATGTGATGCATGTTCCTATCAGTTACCATAAGTAGCACATCATAACATGGAGCACAATCTGGCAGTTACCACGAGTTAGAGGCATTGTTATAGCAGTTATTACATTGGCAGAAAGAGCGAAGAAAGAGCGATGAGTTACAAAACGTGCCACATGGCCCAACAGTTACCAAAGGCTAAGGGCACGACATGAGCAATTGTCACAGCTGGCAGAAGAAGAAGCAATGAGTTGCAAGACATGAGATTCAACCGCTCGAGCAGTTTGCCAGACAGTTATTTGCCCCACTATATAAGCCCAAAGTCAAATCTAGAGAAAAAGGACAAAAAAATAAACAAAAGACTCTTATGAGCAATGTAATTTTTGTTTATTTAGATTAATTGATTATGATTGTGTGCTTTCACCTCTTGGAGGCATCCCTCAATAAAACCAGTCATTCATTTTTTAGACTTTATTCTAAGAAGTTTGAACCTTACACATCTCTTTTTGCTGTTCAATAATATTTGGAGACCACAATGGGAGAATTGGTGAAAGGGAATTAAGATGCCTCCGAAAAAAATACTCAAACTGGATCAAATGCAGAAGATCCGAGATTGAAGCAAACAAACCAAAACTGTGTTCCTGCTGTAGTGGAACATTTTGAGGGCTTGGCAGAAGGAAGTCGCTATGAGACAATGAGAGAGTTGAATCCTGATGTGATTCGGTTTTTGTTTGGCGATTTCACTCATGATATGGTTGAACTAGTTAGACTTTAGAACAATCATAATATGGATAAATTCATTTTAACTAGCACAGTGCATCATGGAAACATGCCCAAAACATATGAGTGTGTTTAATGACCTAATGACCAGGTGCATATGTATGGAGGTCTCTCCCCAATGAGGTATTGTGCCACCCAGCGTGTTACCTATGAGGGGTAATAATGACCAAAATCATGATTAGCCAAATCTGTGATCCCTAGTTGAGGGGCAAAACGCTGGACCAAGTAATGTCATTCCGTCACAAGGGGCACCTATCGTAGGGGCACCTCATTGAGGGACCCCTCCTGTCGATAATGGCCAAAGTTGAGGGCCAAATGGTAGGAGTCCGCTAGTTAATGTGGTCCAACATGAAGGAGCAGTGCCCCTACGATAGGCCATAACTACCAACTGGAGTGCCATTTGATGGCAATGTTATGTTAAGAGACAAATGGCTGAGATTCTCCAAAACCAATTCGATTTCGGGGTGAGGCCAATACGGTCTAGAGATTAAAATATCTTATCCCGATTGGATTGATATGGCTTATCCGTGGCCGAGGAACTATAAAATACCTGAATTTTCATTGTTCATTAGGATCATGAGGCATTTCCACAATTGAACAAATTGGAGGTCACTCTCTAATGTGTGTGAGGTGGGGGTGATGATTTTCACAAGTTAAAGTTGTTCCATAGTCCTTATCAGGAATGAGTTTTTCTTGGTTTATCAATTTATTACCAAACTCGGTGGAAATCTGGTACCAAATGGAGCAAACTCTTTAATGCTCAGTTTTACAAGATTGACTCAGAAGTACCTTGGGCGATTTGGCCAACTTGAGGCAATTACCGAATGAATGGGCAAGACTTTCCTTGAAAGATTCAAAACGACCATGGACAAGTATTTCACACCTTTCTGAGTTAGGAATCCTATCCTTCTGTGGTATCCTTCCAAACTCTATATATAGGCTCATCTTTTCTCCGTTTTGACCGCTAAAGACCCTTTTTTTATGTGCTTCCGAAGTTTCCTGCTTCCCCTAACGTTACCGTTCAAGTTTTCTAGCTACTGATAGCATCTGTCAATTTAGAGATCATTCGAAAAAACATCTATCACATCCGGCCGAACATTTAAATATCCAATTACTGCACAACACATCCGTCTACCTCCATGACTCGCACTCTGCAAGACCATGTTGTGTCTTTTATCCGTAGGGTTCCTGATTGGTTGCCCTCAGATTTGGCTTCGCTCTTTGCACTTTGGTACCTCCACCGAGTCAAGATAGACTATGTTTTTCTGAAGGCGGCCTCAACATTCTGGGTTACTGAAAATCATGTCTACCGTTTGCATGGCCACGAGTTATGCCTATTTCTTGAGGAGCTTGCTGCTATTTTGGGCCTACGGTTCTATCTCTTATCTTCTTTGGCCGTACCATTTTTCAAAATTCATTACCCATTGGACGCCTCTGAAGACTTTCTTTTCACCCATTCTCAGGTCGTTGAGTGTAAATTTTCGCTACCAGTCGGGCCTTAAAGGTTTCCACCTTTCAATCGGGCCATCGCTTCCTTTTGTAAACTCATTTACAACCAATAGGTTTAACTCATTCAGGAAGTTCAACTAAGTCCTAGATTTGATTTTCATGCATTGAATCCATTTTGGATTTCATGGCTTCCTGCCATTTTCCCGAACCGATATCCAATATCGCTTATTTATACGTAGTCGGATTTGTTTCCTCCCAGAGGAGAACATCAAGGCTTGTATCAGATGTTAAAAATAGTCTTTCAGGAGGCCTTGATATTCTTTTCGATTTATGTAGAACCTGTGTTAAAGATCCTTCACCTAATTGGATCTTTGGTTCCATATCAGGTTCCTTACTGTTGGGATCAAACTCATCAAGTTCAATCTTTCTACAACTCTTACTATTTCTAAAAAATTTCTTTTCAAGAAAAGTGGCAAAGCGAACAACAAATACATTTAGTTGCTCAGAATCATAGAATAGATATCCCAAAGAGTTTTCACGATATCCAACGAACCTATTTTATTACCCTATGGGTGCTAGTTTTATCCCGCTGCATAACTCTAATGTATGCAGGACAACCCCAAATCTTTAAATACCTAAGACTTGGATTTCTACCAAACCATATCTAATAGGGGGTTGTAGAAAAAGATTTCGATGGAACTCTATTAGTATGTGGGGCAACAGTAAGTAAAGCGTAACCCCAAAGGTAATAAGGTAGATCTATATAGCTCATCATTGATCGCACCATATCTAATAAAATACGATTTCTACACTCAGACACTCCATTGTGTTGAGGTGTTCTTGGTGGGCTATATTGGGCGAGAATTCCATTCCTCCTTAAATAATTTCTGAATTCTTCACTCATGTATTCATCGCTTATATCTGATCTAAGGCACTTGATGAATTTACTGGTTTGTTTTTCTACTTCGTTTCGAAATATTTCAAACTTGTCAAATATTTCTGACTTATGTTTCATCAGATAGACATATCCATATCTAGACTTATCATCCGTGAAAGTCACGAAGTATATGGAACCATCATGAGCAGCATGATTTAATGGACCA
The DNA here is from genome assembly GCA_019454045.1 of Zanthoxylum bungeanum. NCBI lineage: Eukaryota > Viridiplantae > Streptophyta > Magnoliopsida > Sapindales > Rutaceae > Zanthoxylum > Zanthoxylum bungeanum. The sequence continues at coordinate 172,691 of SKCR01007207.1, forward strand.
CACACATCACTGTGTATTAGTTCCAATAAATCTCCAGCATTGTGTCCAACACCTAGAAATGGGACCTTTGTCATCTTTCCTTGGATACATGACTCACAAATCAGATAAGGATCTAAGGTAAGATTTTCAATCAAACCATTCTTTACCAATTTAGATAGATGTCTCAACACATATGTGGCCCAATCTCATTTGCCATAATTCAGTATTATTTAATTCAGATTTCCTATTTGTATTTTCCTCTACATTAAAGACATCTCTACATGTTCCCAAAACATAGTGACTGTTAGATAAATAACATTCACATTTCAATAAATTATCTTTATCATACAAACATAAAGTTTAATTCTTAATGTTTATTTTATATCCCTCTTTATATAATATTGGTAGTGATATTATTTGTCTGATAAGTGAGGGAACATAATAACAGTCATGCAAATCTAATTTACATCCATTGGGGAGATCTAAAATAATTGTTCCTATGGCCTTGACATCCAATGTCTCGCCATTGCTAACTCTAAGCTGGATCTCCCATTTATTCATCTTTCTTATTACCCTCATTACCTGCAGGGAGTTGCAAATATGAGTAGGACTACCAGTGTCTAACACCCATCCACTATTTGCATCTAAGGCTAATGAGATGTTAATAATTGGAAAAATACAAAGCGTACATGAGGGTCCTGTTTTTCCTATCAGCTCTGGACAACCATTCTTCCAGTGTCCAAATTTCTTGCATTGTGGACATTGATCACGAGTTATTTGCGGTTTTATGTCTTTACGCTTCTTGGAGTTCTTCTTTAATATCTTATTCTTCCCCATTTTGATTTTCTTTGACTTCCCAAAAGTCTTTAAAGAGCTAGCTCCACCATGGTGGTACAAAGTGGGATTGTCTTTTCTCATATCATGCTCCGCCATGCGTAACATGTTATGAAGTTCTTCATTGGTGGCTTGCATCGAGTGCATATGGAAGTTTAACACAAAGTCAGCATAAGATCCAGGCAAAGAAGACAGAATCAAATTATGGCCCAGCCATTCATCAATCACAATGCTCTATCGTTCCAGATATCAGATTTGTTCGATCATGTTAAAAACATGAATGTGTTGGACAGTTATGACCCATAACGTCACTATTTGTACAGATCATGGTGTTGTTGTACAAATTAACTACGTGACAAAGGAAATTGCACTCTTATCATTTGTGATTAGATCACTAAGATATATAAAGGATATGAGGTCCATATGATTAGGTCCTGGATTGAGATAATATGAGACAGTATCAATCCACGAAGGATAAATCATTAAATATCCCTAGTCAGAGTATTATTGAGATTGGACATCGATAATGCATAAAAGACTAGTATTACACTTGTGCGTGTTGTGAGGGCATAACAACATAGTTCTCATATATTTGGGTATATGATACTCATGCAAATGTAATAGGAGGTTGTGTTTACCGATGGTACGGGAAACAGCTTCGCTCTGGATAGACCCCCTCGGAATTCCATTGGTAGTATGACTATATGTCTATGGAAGTCCGAAATCAGGGTAGGTGTATTTGGTATTAACCTGAGACTTGCACCGCTAATACTTGCGACAATCAATATACTTTGGTTTTGGTCGTCCAGGGCTTTAACAGGTTTTGTGTACGCCTCTGCTGGGTATATTGAGAATCGTAGTTTGTTGGGTGTGATGTCAAGATGGAAGTATCACTCCAGTCATATGGAGATGATGATCGCGCAGGGATATAGAACTGGTTCTCTAAGGGTTGCAACCATCGGGATAATATGACTTGGTCATGATTATCCGATAATAAAGAGACTAGTTGCTAGTGATCCGATATATGCTTCGTACGGGGCAGACACTGTACCAGCCCCAGGCCTTGCATGTGATCATCCGATACTGGATCGAAATACGCAATACTACGTTTACTACGCCTGATATAGATCATTATATTCCTGTAAGGATATTTCTGGAGAATTGGGTAGGCATGGCACTTTTCTAGAACCCAACCTTGTCTTGTAAATCGGTACAAACGTAGTACTAGGTACTTACGTGTTCGGATAGTCCGACGACCGTATTTACTGCCAACATATCCGGGGATCTCATGGGTGCTTCCCGAAGATTCACCGATGATGTGTGACTCGCACTTTATTAATCTGGGATTAATTAGATGAGAGGGAAAACTAATCTGGGATTAATTACGGAGATATTTTATCTGGGATAAAATATCATTTAAAGAGAGAGAATGATTAATTTGGAATTAATCGATTAAAATAATATTTTCGATATATTATACGAAATTGGATTTCGACGCGGAATTGAAATTAGATTTTAATTCGGGCGAACGAGTTAATTTAGAATTAATTCGTTAGCGACGTGAATAATGATTTTGCTAGGCATAATTAATTAATTACATCGCAAAGGAAAATTCGTTAATTTGGAATTAGCGAACCCGAGCTCGGGAGTGTTTGCGAGCGAACTCGCATTGCGAACTTAAGTGCGGCTCGCAAGTCAAGTCAAGCGTCAAATCAAACGTCACTTCGACTAGTCAACTTTATCACCTTTTTGGTGATGGAAGTAGTTGGTTGGTGAAAGAGTGTTGGACACTCAAATGTGTAAGAAATTAAATGAAACATATACCAAATTTTGGTATATCATTTAAGTTTTTGATTTTTGGAAATCATTCAACACATTCTCTCCTCTCTTTCTTCTCTTCATTCACGCCCAAGGGGCTGAATTTTCCCCTTCTGTTTGGTCACAACCGAACAATGGAGGAGAAACAATTGATGATTTTTGTGGCAAAAATCAAGAGTGCTAGCACACATCGGAGTCTTAAGAAGATGATAGGGAAACCCACCCGTGGGCTTGAAATACCATTTGAGAAGCTTGGAGCTTCATGGAGGACCATTGCCGAATTTTGGAGGACCCAAAATTAGTCACTGCCGAGAGCACTCAAGAAGGGCAGAAAGTTTTTTTGTTCATCACCGCATCACTCAAACCGATCATTGTGAGTATTCTGCAACTCCTTGATGTATTAAAATTTATGTTTTATGCTTGATATTCAATCCTCGGGACCGTAGAACTCCAACAATGGTATCAGAGCGTTGTTAAAAGCATGAAACCGATTTAAGGCTTAAAATTGGGTAAATTGATTTTGAGCATGATTTGGTTAAATTGTTTGATTGAATATGTTTAAATGATGTTTAATTGAAGTTTGATTGGATCAATTTCAAGAAAAATGGTTTGGAACAATTTTTGCCCAAAATCTTAGCTTGGCCGAGAATGATACTTGCCCTAAATGTCTTGGATTTTTGATTTTTGATTCATTGGATGAGTTGGAATCTTTCGGGAAATGTTGATTGTGGATTTAATTTGATTGAAACTGAATCGATATTAAAAAACCCCTAATGCCGAGACTATAACATGTATATATGGGTTTGATTTTTTGTTAAATTGTGTTGGACATGATTTAATGTTGAAGAGCATAATTAATTGTGTAAATTGATGTTTTAGAAATGTTAATTTGGGTGATTAATTATGGCATTGCACTTAAGTTTAATTAAATATGAAATTTGGAATTTTTGTATTTAATTAAATGGGCTTAAATTGGATTTGGGCTTGTAATGTTGTAAATGGGCTAATTGGGCTTGGTTGTACCAAGATGGGTTTAGGCTAAATTGGTTGGATCCAATTGGGCCCAAAACCGTTTCCATAAAGTCCAAATGCGACTAATGGACCTTAATAATTTAATTGGGCCTAATGGGCCTAAATTGATTTCTAGGCTTATGGGGTTACTCCTTGATTGGGCTTTGGTTATTGGGTTTGACCCAAGTTGACCAAAAGTCCACGCCTTGAAGAAATTAATTGAAAGCCCATTGGACTTTAATTAAATTAATGTTGGATGTTAATCGGGCTTTGAGACCCGTAATGATTAAATTTGGAATTTAAGTCGTAAAGGTTCGTGAATAAAGTGTAATATTTAATTTGGAATTAAATAGTGAATTAGTATTAAATACAAATTGAATTGGATTTAATTATGTAGTTTAATTTAATTCGAGAATTCGTACTTTGAGTACTTATTCGCAAAAATGAGTTGGACTCGCACAAAATCAAATCGTTGTTTGAACATTGGATGGTCATTAATTATCATATTAATTAATTTGATTAGATTGATTGATAACATGCTTGTGTGAATACATGGTTGCGATGCATGAATAATGTATATCGGATGGATATTAGATGGGTAGGGCAATTTTAGAAATTATTGTAATAAATTTAGAATTTATTAATTGGACCTGCGTGTCCAGCCTATTACCTCCATACTCTTTGTATTTCTCTTCTCACCTATTCCCCTCAATGTAAATGAGGTTTCTTTATAAGTGTAGTGTAACGGGTAGAAGTAAATACTTGTGCTAGCGGGAGAGAGGAAAAGGAGAGATTCGATCTAGGATCAATGTGTTAAGTATCCATCCGCATATCATTATTATTTTATTTATATGCGCTTTATTATGTGTTTAGAATGCATGTTTAAGGGTGTATGATGATGAGACCTTAACAAAAATAATAAATTGGTTGCCAATTTGCACGCGAAAAACCCTCGCAAAATATTTAGCGTTTTTCCTTCCATTGAGTGATTCTTACTCAAGAACGAAGACTGGCATTGGTTTGTTGGCCAAAGTCAAGGCCTTTGTCCGTCGAGGATGTGTTCGAATCATGAAGGCTTTGTTCCATATCGGTGTCTTGTCCAAGTCATGATTTGTTGGCCAAAGTCAAGATCACTTCTTGTCCATCGACATTGATTACGAAGCTATCCAAGGTCAATGGGTCACGCTTAACTGGGATCACTAAGTTTGTTGTGCCAAAGCCAAGGCTTAGTTGATTCAGAGGAAAAATGTTTGGTAATATATTGGATATATTGGCATATATAAGATATATGTTTCGGGCTTGGATGTCCCCCTACTGGATCTAGGAATTGGATGGGATCCAATTGATCTTAGAGATCTACCTAGTTAATTATCATACAATTTGTTGGCCAAAGTCAAGATTGTGTAACATTTAACGGGATCCTAGCCCACTAGGAAACACGGTTTCCTGAGTACTCGACAGAGGGTTGGAGGCTCGCCGAAAAATAGTGGGAGGCAAGAATTAAATTTGCAATATTCGTTTAATTACTTGCCATACGCGCTCAAATCAAATATCATTCGTCAAATAAATTAAATATTAGTTGGACTAATATTTAAACGTTGTTTTAATAAAACAGTTGGACTGTATTCAAACTATCCATTTATAATTGATTATATAATTGGATTATAGTAATCAATGTATTTGATTTATTAAATTATAGTTGATTAAATAGTTGGACTATAATAATTATTATAATAAATAGTACCTAAATCGTTGATTAAATAGTTGGACTATTAGAATCAAGATAAAATTGAAAGATTGACATTTAAAACATAATCCTAGGGAAAATGTATTTAAATGGTTTAATTTTCAAATTGGGAATAAAGTTTCAGGATGGTCCTGGAAACTAATAAGTTACTTTATTTGATAAAAATAACATATTAGGCCTAAGCTCGGAATTAAGCAAATAGTAGAGCATAATCTTTGGAAGATTTATGTGATGATAACTTTAGTGCTTAATCCATTAAACTTGTCACATAGACTCCTTAATTTCTTAATCAGAAATAAGGATTAGATCCTTATAAGTATGATATTGAAATTGAAGGATCTTCATAGGTCTATACTTAGATCTTAGAAGTTATATTGCAATACATAACTCTTGGAGAGTTAATGGCTATTCTCAAGGAGATAAAGCCAAAGTTTGCAATAAGGCAAGTAGCGTTAGTCCCACCTTACTTCGATATTTTAGAAGGCCAAGGCTTGGCCAAAGGCTTCTAGGGTGTGGAAAATGGCAAAGGAAAAATCATTATAATCTTCTGGGAAGATAAAAGACATATCCCAAAATGTCTGTTGGGTTTCTATTAAGTCCCAAGGATCATTTTCAAACAATGAAACAAGTGAATACAACAATGAAAATATGGCGGAATCATACTCACATTGATCGGATTGGATGCGATGAAGAAAATCATTTTCCTCTTTGTTGAAAAAACTCTCGGCCATGGGTGAGTTTGGAGTCCATCTTCATCTTCAAGCTCCAAGCTTTTGGTGTTGAGATTCCATGCTCACAAGTGAGTTTCCCTATCACCTTGTATGCCTCTTTGTGTGCTAGCACTCTTGAAGATTTGCAACAAATCTTCTAATTCTTCTCCTTAGCTCACGGTTTTAAAGAAGAAAATGGAGAGAAGATGTGTTTGGCCCTTGGCCGAATACACAAGTGAGAGAGAGAGGGAAGAAAAATGTGTTGTATATTGTATTTTGAATTTCCAAAAAACAAATACAAAAACTCATCTTCCAAAGTCAAAGGTACAAGCCTTTTAACTTTCCAAGCACTTACATCAATCAATGAATAGTGACTGGTGTCAATCACTCAAAGTGAAAGACATTTATCACTTGATTGATGAATGATGTGACGCTAGATATGACTTGCGGGTCCCACTTTGATTGAAAATGTTAGTGGTTTCGCAAACACTCCCGGGCGCGGATTCGCTAATTCCGAATTAACGAATTTTCCGTTGCGTTGTAATTAAATCTAATTTAATTAAATAATCAAGCCTAGCATAATTACTATTCACGTCGCTAACGAATTAATTCTAAATTAATTCATTCGCCCGAATTAAAATCTGATTTTAATTCCGCGTCGAAATCTAATTTCGTTTAATATATCGAATATATTAATTTATCGATTAATTCTAAATTAATCGCTCTCTCTCTTTAAATAATATTTTATCCCAGATAAAATATCTCTGTAATTAATCCCAGATTAATTTTCTCTCTCATCTAATTAATCCTAGATTAATTAAGTGTGAGTCATACGTCATCGGTGAATCTTCGGGAAGCGACCCATGAGATCTCTGGATATGTTGGCAGTAAATACGGTCGTCGGACTATCCGAACACGTAAGTACCTAGTACTACGTTTAAACTGATTTACAAGACAAGGTTGGCTTCTAGAAAAGCGTCATGCCTACCCAATTCTCCAGAAACATGCTTATAGGAATAAGCGATCTATATTAGGCGTAGTATATGTAGTATTGTGTATGTCGATCCAGTATCGGATGGTCACGTGCAAGGCCTGGGGCTGGAAATGTGTCTGCCCCGTACGAAGCACATATCAGATCTCTGGTAACTAGTCCTCTTTATCGGATATACATGACCTAGTCATAATATCCCGATAGCTGCAGCATATAAGAGAATAAGTTTTGTATCATACGTGATCATCATCTCCACTATAACTGAAGTGATACTTCCATCTTGACATCACACCCAATACACTACGATTCTCAATATACCCAGAAGAGGCGTACACAGAACTGGCTAAAGCCCTGGACGACCAAAACCAAAGTATATTGATTGTCACAAGTATTAGCGGTGTGCAAGTATCAGGTTAAGACTAAATACACCTACCCTGAATTCGGACTTCCATAGACACATAGTTATACTACCAATGGAATTCCGAAGGGGTCTATCCAGAGCGAAGCTGTTTTCCGTTCAATCGGTAAAACACAACCTCATATTACACTTGCATGAGTATCCTATACCCAAATATATGAGAACTATGTCGTTATGCCCTCGCAACGTGCACAAATGTAATACTAGTCTTTTACGTATTATCGATGTCCAATCTCGATAATACTCTGACTAGGGATATTTAATGATTTATCCTTCGTGGACTGATACTGTCCCATATCATCTCAACCCAGGAACAAATCATAAGGACCTCCTATCATTTATTCATCTTGGTGATCTAATCATTAATGATAAGAGAGCAATCTCCTTTGTCACATAGTTAATTTGTACAACAACACCATGATCTGTACAAACAGTGACGCTATGGGTCATAATTGTCCAACAATCTCCCACTTGGCCTATAGCCAGTCACTCGAGTGTCCTACATCCGAACTATGTACGGTTCGCTCAAACTGTTGAGGAAAGGTTTTCGTCAGTGGATTTGTATGATTATCATCTGATGCGATTTATTCGATCATCACATCGCCACAATGTATGATCCGAACGAATCAGATGAATAGTCGAAGTATTTATCTGGATCGTTGATGAGACCATTAATTCTTTAGCCTGTGTTGTAGCCTAGCTCAGCTGCTAACAGAATTATATGTAATCTAATTAGATTTATTATCGACCCAAATGACTTCTATTGCTGCCCCAGCTGCAGCAATAACCCGTTTTTGTTGTTTATTCGGTAACAATATCTTTCTTGGAGGATTTCCAGCTCATTGTTCCGTTATTCAAACTGTATAGTACCGTTTTACTACTTGTAGTCATTTTATCGGTTGGGAAACTCTCAGTAGCAATCCCAGTCACTTCAAGTTCTCATTTCTCCATAGTTTAAGACAAAATCCTTAGTTCTATAAAATACTAAAGGATGTTCTTAATATCAATTCAGTGAGTATCACTTGGATTGACCTGATTGTGACTCCATATGCTCAAAGCGTATGAGACACCAGGTCGCGTATATTTTTCAATGTATGAGTTCTCGGAGAGTATTAACAACATTTAGATCTAACCAGTAGATCTTTATTCCTAGAATAAAGGTTGTTTCTCCCAAGAATTCTACGGAGAATTTTCTCGAAAAGTCAAGCTTTCACCGATTGTTATTATGGGAATATCATTTCCAAGAAATGATGTATTATCATTATTTATAGGACATTATTGTCAGCGCGCTCCCACTAACCTCCTTATATACATAAGAATCATTTCGTTTTGAATTAAATCATAAACTATTATGATTACATCCAAACGATAATTCCAAGAACTCAATGCTTGCTTCAATCCAAACATGGATCGAATAACCTGCAAACCTTGTTTGCTAGTTTTGGTACGACAAAACCATCAGGATGTTGTAAACATCCTCCAAAAGGTTTCCTTTTCAGGAAATCGATTTTCCCGTTCAGCTGTCATATTTCATAAATGAAACATGCAGCATCGGCAAGCATTATCCAAATGGATTTACAGTGGCAACAGGTAAAAGGTTGAATCGTAATCAACACAGTGTTGATAACGATACCTTTCCGTTAAAAGCCTAGCTTTACACGTTGGTATGTTGCCTTCCATGTATGTCTTCCTTGAAGACTTATATAGTACCAATAGGCACAATGCCTTGCGGTACATCAACTAGTATCCAAACATAGTTGGTATACATGGGATCTATTTCGGATATCATGGCACTTTACCATAATAGGGAGTCGATACCTTGTATCACTTCCTCATACGTAGTCAATTGGTGTTCCTCAAAATATTGACATCTTTATGAGGTGAGATCAGAAACCCATACCCCAGGTTGTTTTCTGACTCTCTCCGACTTACGCGGTTCTTGTGTATTCGAAGATTACTGGTATAGTTTCATCCTTGATGAACTATTTATGTTCCATTAGGAATTTGGTACCTGGAATAGTGTTACTCCGATTTTCATCGATTTTTACTATCCTCTCACTTACCACTGCATATAGGTATTCCTCTTAGGAAAACCGCATGGTGAGCAACAATTAAATTGTTCTCATGCGAGTTATATAAGTACTATACTTTGGTATCCCTAAGATAACCTACAATTGGCACTTATCCAATTTGGGTTTTAGTTTGGTATCATCCAAACATATGCCTAGCATACCCAAATTGTCAGGAATGAGAAACCTGGTTTCTTTCCTGTTCATATCTAATATGATATATGTAAAACAGATTTTTATGGAACCTTATTCTAAATAAGTTATGCACTATTTAATGCGTATCCATTGAAGGAAATGGTAGCTCAGAGTGACTCATGATTAACCTTATCATGTCCAACAAAATTTGGTTTATCCTGTTCGGACACACCGTCAAATTGACGTGTTCTGGGAGGAGTCCTCTTTGAAAGAATGCTATACTCTTTCAAGTATATTAGAAACTTATTGCTTAAGTATTTTCATCATGGTCTAACCGTGATGGTTTAATACTTTAGTCGATCTGTATGTCTATTTCGTGTCGAAAACTATAAAAATTTACGATTTGTGTTCCTAAAGAAACATATAACCATAACGCGATGCCACAATTCCCTAAAGGTCACGAAACATTCTTATCCACCTCTAGCCTAGCTAGACATGGGCCCACTTGCTTCACTATGAACTAGGGCTAACAGATCGCTGGCATTTTCACTTTTACCGAGTAAAGGTGTTTTAGGCACTTTGCCCAATAAACTAGATTCGTAGACTTTATTTGAATAGAATCAAATCAGTCCGAGTACCCACTCTTCAAAAGTGTGGATATATGAGTCTTGTTTAATTGTATCCCAGACAACAATGCCACAATTAATTTCTTTTGATCAAATCAGTTTGTGCTACTTGTTTGTCATGTTATATATTTGAGATTTATTTATATTCAAAATATAAATTCTGTTATTCACATCTAATGTGTTTATCTCAATATCATCTTTATATAATAAAACACTTTAGTGTTCTAGAATATAAAGGTAAATCTGCAACGGATTAAACACTGATATAGAGATAATGTTTCTAGTCAAACTAGTTACATTATAACAGTTTCCTAATTTAAGTACATACCCAAAGGGTAGTTCCTAAACTTAGGTATCTACGGTTAAAACAACGACTTTCGTCCCGTTTCCATTCGCAGATAAATCTCATCTGAAGTCAGTATCCTGCTCATAGCATATTTGGAACATCAGTACATATTTATGTATCACACTAAGTATTTAAAATCCAATTTTAATACTAGTAGTGAACATATATATGACAAACATATTTGAAGTCAGAGCCTTGCCCGTCTTCAATTCCTTCATGTCTGCTTTGTCCAAACGGCAGTCATGCTTCCACGATCCCGTTTGCCACAATTTAGGCAGACATTTTGGGATATGTCATTTATCTTCCCAGAATATTATAATGATTTTGCCTTTGCCCTTTTCAATATTCCAGAAGCCTTTTGCCAAATCTCGGGTTTCTAGAATATCGAAGTAAGGTGCGCCTTGCGCTTCTTGCCTTATTACAAACTTTGATTTTGTCTCATTGAGAATAGTCATTAACTCTCCAAGAGTTATTTATTGCAATTTAGTACTTCTAAAATCTAAGTATAGATTTATGAAGATCCTTCAATTTCAATATCATACTTTAAGGATCTAACCCTTAGTTATGATAAAGAAATTAAGGAGTCTATTTGACAAGCTTAATGGATTAAACACTAAAGTTATCATCACATAAATCTTCCAAAGATTATGCTCTATTATTTGCTTAACTTCGGGCTTAGGCCTAATATGTTATTTTATCAAATAAAGTAACTTATTATTTTTTTCAGGACTATCCTGAAACTATTCCAATTTGAAAATTAAACCATTTAAATACATTTTCCCCAGGATTATGTTTTAAATGACAATCTTTCAATTTTATCTTGATTCTAATAGTCCAACTATTTAATCAACGATTTAGGTACTATTTATTATAATGATTATTATAGTCCAACTATATATTCAATTATAATTTAATAGATTGAATACAGTCCAACTGTTTATTAAAACAACGTTTTAAATATTAGTCCAACTAACATTTAATTTATTTGACAAATGATTTGTGATTGAGCGCGTATGGCAAGTAATTAAACGAATATTGCAAATTTAATTCTTGCCTCCCACTATTTTTCGACGAGCCTCAAACCCTCTGTCGAGTACTCGGGAAACCGTGTTTCCTAGTGGGCTAGGATCCCGTTAAATAACACACAATCTTGACTTTGGCCAACAAATTGTATGATACTTAACTAGGTAGATCTCTAAGATCAATTGGATCTTATCCAATTCCTAGATCCAGTAGGTGGACATCCAAGTCCGAAACATATATCTTATATATGCCAATATATCCAATATATTGCCTAACCTTTTTCCTCTGAATCAACTAAGCCTTGGCTTTGGCACAACAAACTTAGTGATCCCAGTTAAGTGTGACCCATTGACCTTGGAAAGCTTCGTAATCAATGTCAATGGACAATAAGTGATATTGACTTTGGCCAACAAATCACGACTTGAACAAGACACTGATATGGAACAAAGCTCTCATGATTCAAACACATCCTCGACGGACAAAGGCCTTGACTTTGGCCAACAATCCAATGCCAGTCTTAGATCTTGAGTATGAATCACTCAATGGAAGGAAAAACGCTTAATATTTTGTGAGGGTTTTTCGCGTGCAAATTGGCAACCAATTATTATCTTTGTTAAGGTCTCATCATCATACACCCTTATACATGCATTCTAAACACATAATAAAGCGCGTATAAATAAATAATAATGATATGCAGATTGATACTTAACACATTGATCCTAGATCAAATCTCTCATTTTCCTCTCTCCCGCTAGCACAAGTATTACTTCTACCCGATTACATAACACTTCTAAAGAAACCTCATTTACATTGAGGGGAATAAGTGAGAAGAGAAATACAAAGAGTATGAAGGTAATAGGCTGGACACGCAGGTCCAATTTAATAAATTCTAAATTTATTACAACAATTTCCAAAATTGCCCCACCCATCTAATATCCATCCGATATACATTATTAATGTATCGCAATCATGTATTCACACAAGCATGTTATCAATCAATCTAATTCAATTAATTAATCTGAATATTAATGACCATCCAATGTTCAAACAACGATTTGATTTTGTGCGAGTCAAACTCGTTTTTGCGAATAAGTACTCAAAGTACGAATTCTTGAATTAAATTAAACTACAAAATTAAATCCAATTCAATTTTTATTTAATATTAATTCACTATTTAATTGCAAATTAAATATTACACTTTATTCACGAACTTTTACGACTTAAATTCCAAATTTAATCGTTACGGGTCTCAAAGCCCGATTAACGTCCAACGTTAATTTAATTAAAGTCCAATGGGCTTTCAATTAATTTCTTAAGGCGTTGACTTTTGGTCAACTTGGGTCAAACCCAATAACCAAAGCCCAATCAAGGAATAACCCCATAAACCTAGAAATCAATTTAGGCCCATTAAGCCCAATTAAATAATTAAGGTCCATTAGTCGCATTTGAACTTTATGGAAACGGTTTGTGGCCTAATTGGATCCAACCAATTTAGCCTAAACCTAAATTGGTACAACCAAGCCCAATAAACCCATTTACAACATTTAAGCCCAATTTCCAAAATTAGCCTAACATAATTAAATTACAAAATTTCAATTTCACAATTTAATTACACAAAGTGTATTACATAATTAATTACCCAATTAACATTTCTAAAATATCAATTAGCCTACTTAATTATGCTCATTAACAAAAAAACATGTCCAACACATTTTATCAAAAATCAAACCCATTTTCACATACTTTAACTCTCGGCAAGATAAAAGACATATCCCAAAATGTCTGTTGGGTTTCTATTAAGTCCCAAGGATCATTTTCAAGCAATGAAACAAGTGAATACAACAATGAATATATGGTGGAATCATACTCACATTGATCGGATTGGATGCGACGAAGAAAATATTTTTCCTC